>OVBE01003379.1:0-27062 GCA_900406425.1 Iberis pinnata
AGTGCTTAAAATCGTCGGTTACTCCATTGAGTTTGATAGTGTTGCAGATTTCCTCAATGATATCAATATGATTCATTGGGTGCTCGTGAGGTAAACCACTGAATTGGTTGCTTCGAATCATTTGAACAAGTGAAACAGGGAATTGGTATCCCTTCGCTGAGGTTGAGGGGGCTGGATGGGATTCCTATTAGCATAGTGAGCCTGAGGAATGTTATACGAACCAACTAGAGGATGGTTCTGAGCATTGAGCTAAGCATTGAGCTGAGCATTGAGCTGATTTACTCTCTCTGGATCTCAATACAAGATAAAGTTCCTTGCATCTACGTAAGGAGCATTTGGATTTCCTGGAGGAGCTTGGTTATTATTAGCTCCTTGTTGGTCTTGTGGTACTTGATTGCCGTTACCACCACCTTGTCTTTGGTTAATGTGTTGATTGAGTCCAAGAATTGGTGGTTCGTTTTGACCTTGGGGTTCGTCCGGAATGAATAAATCAACTTTCCCAACCATTTGACTAGATGAGCTTTTGTTTTTCTTGATCTTCCGGTTTGAGCGTTCTATTCTTGCAAGTTCCGAGTTACTGAGGCTTAGCAATTCAGAGGATTTTTCAGATCTTCTGATCATACACCTGTAAAACAAAAACAAGCAAAAAGGAATGAGATGAGTACTAAAAATAAAACTTTAGACGAGATTATAATAAAAAAACTTAAAAAGGCATTATTGGTCCCCGGAAACGACGCCAAAATTCTGATAGGTCTAGAATTTGATCATAAAACTAATACTGCAGAGAACAAGTCAATGTAGCAAAGATAGGGTATCGAATCCATAGAGACCAAAAATAGTACACGATTCAGTTTCAATTAAAATATGGCTAAAGCAAGAATAATAAGATTGATTGTTATCAAAACAGTAAATTAAAACGGTTTAAAACTTATAAAATAAAAGCGTCAGGCATCAGGGAAACCACATGTAATCATGATTGAAAGTCAATTTATCATGAAAAGATTTTCTTTGAAAATAGTTCTCAACATGAAAGACAAAGATGGTTTAATCTCCTCCTCGAGTATTAAACCCTATGTTCAGATTATCATAGACAAACTCCCGCTATCTTTTAAATAATATAATATGCATTACAGATCATATTCAATTGTTCATAAGCAATTAAGAGAATACACCCACAAGCAAAATCACTTATTCATCTAGACTAGATCCAACTTCTAAACCAAATCCCTTTGTGTTTATCAGTCTTATATCAATGAACTAGTTAGCTACTCTAATTCATGCATTAATAACAACTCTAGAGTAAAAACCTAAAAATTATTACCCCTTATGTCAAATCTAACAATCAAACCCTGATTTCCCTGGGAAACCCTAAAACCTAACTATGTTACTACTCAGACATTGCAAAGCATAAACAATACAATATCAAAGAAGAACATAGAATTAAAATAGATATAGATATATAAAAGGGTTCAAAAATCTTCTCCAAATACAGGATGAATCTCCTCTCCTTCAGTAATTCTCTCATAAATAAAATAAAGCTTAAGTTCTAAAGGCCTAAAACACATTGTATTTATAGGCTAAAAAAGTAAAATAATAAAATATGGGAAACTTGATAGGCTTGAGGACTTGAATTGCAATTTGGAAAACTTCTTTTTCTTCTCAGAAAATCTGCCCGGTCGAGCAAGTGTTTGCCCGATCAGGCACTTCACATTTTTGCTCGACTCTTCTCTTTTGCTCGATCGATCTTATCCTTCGTATTTTTCTAGGAACATCTGCCCGATCAAGCAAGTGTTTTCCCGATCGGGCACTTCTTCTTTTAATCTCTGAAATCTTTCGAAACTTTTGAAATCTTCTGAAACTCCTTAAATGCACTGTTTTGCTATGATTCGACCCAAACACCTATAATACTGAAAATCTACCAAATATGCAATGAAAAAACTCTGAATAATGCATAATAGCAAACATAAATGCCCACTATTATACATTAAAACGTTTAATATCAATTTTCTCTGTCAAAAGCAACTATATGAATTGATATTTGCACCGAAGTCGATTCTTCCTCAAATATGATAACCCTAACTTTATTTCTCCCCCCCAAATTCAATATCCTCAAAGAATTTAGCCAATTTCGTGTCAAAAAATATTCTTTAGAATGGGATCATAAAATTTATAGCCTTTAGATCGTTCAAAATACCCAACAAAGTAACTACTCACAGTTTTGGAGTCTAGTTTCTTTTCATATGGCATGTAAGGCCTACCCTCAGCTAAACATCCCCATATGTGAAAATGCTTTATACTGGGTTTTCGTCCGGCCCAAAGTTCATAAGGAGTTTTTGCAGTTGCTTTCGTTGGTACTTTATTAAGAATGTAAGCTGCAGCCTTAAATGTATCTCCCCATAGTGATTTAGGTAAGGTAGAATGACTAATCATATTCCTTACCATGTCCTTAAGAGTGCAGTTTATTCTCTCATATACACCATTCATGCTGGGAGACCCAAGCATTGTGTATTGAAGTACAATACCACATTCCTCTAGGTATCTGGAAAATGGTTATGGACGATGTTTTCCTGAACCATCACACCGACCGTAGTATTTACCACCACAATCAAATATGACAGACTTTATTCTTTGGTCGAGTTGATTCTCAACCTCAGCCTTAAACTTTATGAACACGTCCAAGGACTCTGGTTTTTCATGAATAAAAAATAGATATGCATATCGAGAATAATCGTCAATGAATGATATAAAGTATTGTTGATTGTTCCAAGATGGAGTCGGAAACGGTCCACAAATAAATGTACATATCAACTCAAGGACTTCTATAGCTCTATATGCACTTAATTTCTTACTTATGGCCTGTTTTCCTTAAATGCAATCTACACATACATAAAAATCTGTGAAGTCAACTGAACTCAATATATCTTTTGACACAAGTCGTTCAACTCTATTTCTAGATATGTGACCTAGGAGCTTGTGCCATAGAGTTCCTCAATTTTCATTGTCAATTCTTATTATCTTTTTGTTTAGGACCTCTGGATTCGACACTTAAAATTTTAGCTTTAGAATTTATAATGTCAAGCAAATAAAGACTGTAGTTATCCAAAAGTTTACCAGTTCCAACAAAGTTTGAATTTAAAGACAAGGTAGCTACTCCATTCTCAATTAGACAAGAATAACCTTATCTGTCTAGATAAGAACCGGAGACAAAATTTCGTTCAAAAGACTGTACAACAAAAGTTTCTTTCAAATCCAAAAAATGAGCGGAACTAATAAAGCAGTCTAAAATGCGAGATTGCCTCCACATATACTGGAATATCATTAGCCACATGAATGCATCTTTCAGCATCAGTTAGTTTTCAGTAGCTCAGGCAATCTTATAGCGAAACACTGATGTTAGTAGTAGCATTTGAGTCTAACCACCAAGTATTTTTGGGTACATAACCTAAATTGACCTCAGAGTAGACCATAGCTAAGAACATACCCTTCTTTACATGCCAAGAATGTTATTTCTGGCAGTCCTTCTTTAAGTGTCCAGCCTTCTTGCAAAACAAACAGGTATCGTCACCCTTACTATGCTTTTTTGGCTTGGATCTTTAGCAGCTTCATTCTTAACGACCTCATGTTTTTTTCTTTTTCCCTGACCCTTAGAGGTGTAAACCATATGAGCACTTTCAATCTTTTCTTGTTTGATCATATCTTCCTCATGCACACAATTTGCAATGAGCTCATAAAGAGACCATTGCTCATTCTGTGTTTTATATTTTAATTGATTGAACTGAGAGGAAGAAAGTTCAAGACAAAGAATATGAGCACTTCATCCGGAAAGTGTCTTGAGTTATGAAACAATGTTGGACATTTCCAAAATGTGCTCCATTATTGTTCATTTTCCATGGTACCTCATCGTACTAAAGCGATGCAAAAGCACACTTATTTCCTCCTTATCGCTTCCTGTGAAGCGTATGTCCATTTCAGCAAGGAAATGTTTGAGATCTTTGATCTCCTCACCACCTTTAAAGGTTTCCAGAATGGTGCCATAATGACCATTAGACCAATGCGATTGGAACATTCCCACTTCTCATAAGTAACTTTATCCTAGCACTGGTGGTATCCGTAGGAGAAGCAGGTTTTTCCATTCTAAGCACAAGGTCGTGATCCATACACCCTAGAATGATCTTAACTTTTTTTTCTATTCTTTATAGTTAGAGCCTTAAGTGGTGGAATTTAACCTAAGTTGGCTGATAAAGCGAAAATATTTGCTGAAGAGAGAACACAATTTTAACACTCACTAAATGAAAAAATCAATGATAAATAGCAAACAATTGTACAACCCATCCAACATACCAAATGTACAGTGTCGTGCCTAACTTTTTCAGGGCTTAAGGCAATATTTGAGTTATTTTAGTTAAATTCAAATATTTACTAAATAAATCAATTAAATTAAATATATATGATAAAATATGTTCTATATTTTGTACGTATGTTATATTTTTTTATTGTACATATATATACATATATTAATAACGTTATATTAAAAGGAAAAAAATATTTGGTAAGAAAATTATTTTTATGATTATGTATATAATAACATTATTATAAATAGATTGAATGTAAAGATAATTTAAAAGATTATAAAAAATTATAAGAAACTAAGTTAGTTAAAAATATAAAGTGATAAAAAGAAAAAATAATTAAAAGGTAAAAGATAACAAACTAAAATAATTTTTTTATTGAAATAAAATTGATAATTCGGTTGAAAAGAAAAATATCAACAATTTGAAAACCAATAAAATCTATTTGTGAATAAACTGGTCTAAATTTGAAGAGCAATAGAAGTTTTTACAACTAACTCATCTAAATAATGAAAAGCGGGGCCTCGCAAAAAAAAAATTGATATGGGGTCTGGAGCGAATGTCTTTTTAGTAACACTCTAGGCATAACTATTCAAATGTAACATTAATATTAAGTTTTTGGATAGTAATATTAACTACTAGCAGTACCCTTTTTGTAATGATCAAACACTGACAATAATTCATTATAAATTATAAACCTTCATATGGGCCAATTTATCACTCACATGTTTCTATACAAATAATTATCATATGTTCACCATCCCATGTTTTTAAGTGCGTTGACTAAAGGTGGGTCCCAGTGCGGGTCCCACGCGTGTTAGATTTTCTTTTTTCTTTATTTTTTATTTTTTATTATTTTTAATATAAAAGTTGGGCCTAAAACCCGGATGCCGGACCCAAAAATGTTAAATAAAATAACAAACATCAAACGTTGAGTTTCATTTACTTCTTCGTCAACTTTAGAAAGGGTTTGTAAACCCCTGACAAATTTACATCCGCAATATTCCAAATCAGAAGAAAAAAAATATTCATTATTTTCTTAATAGTTCTATATATTTCAAAATAATATCCAGAGATTCCAAAACCTATTACAAAAAACATGAACTTTAGATTAAAATTTTCATAATTAGATTCAAATATTGCTACACAAATTTGAAAACTTAATAACACTTATCAAAACTTGAATTAAACATGCATAACCACCGATTCCAGAATATTTTTTTAAACATAAACGTTTCACCAAAATTAAATTCAAAATTTAATTTTATAAATTAAATAAATCCAAAAATTTGTATGATCAAACTTGATTATCAAACAGAAACTGAATATGGTGGCTCTGCTACCAATTGTTGGGATCGTGGGAACCAAGATTCGTACTGTCGATTTCTGTTAGTTACGGAAAATTAGAGAGAACTCTAACTTTCCAAAGATCCCGGATTTCTGTGAGTTAAACGCGGAAAGATCAGAACATGAAAATAAAGAATGCGGAAATAAATTCAAGAACACAAAAGAGAGCAATAGAAGTCTTATTCCAAATCGATGCGTGAACGTTTTACAACAGGTGACAGCCTTGGTTGCAAGAACTGTTGGTGAGTTATCCTAGATCTAGCAATAGAGATTGTACAACCTAATTGAGTCGCACCTCACTAGCAATAAGGGAACAAAAATCTAAAGCCCTAAGTATTTCGATGGAGAATTCAACTTGTCTTGTCTCTTCCCTTCATCCTTCATATATAGACTCCTTGCTTTTCCATTTTCCTTTTTGGACTCCGATTTTTTAGCGAAAACTTTCCTTTTCTTTTGCGGAAACTTTCCCTTTCTGAATTCCTTCCATTTTTCCGTTGCTTGCGCAACAACCTGTGACCGTTATCGTACTTGGGTTGAATTCTTGCCTAGAATCATAAATGGGTTGTTATCGCCTTTTCAAGCCTCGTTGGACCGCTATGCAGTTTAGGTGATTTTACGATTCTTATCGGAGAATTGGTCTTTCGTACGTCGATACGACATGGACCTTGCGACAAGTTGACCATTACCGATTTGTATGATTAAAAGGTACGAACACATTCTTATGATCATTCCAGAGATTGATACTTTTGGTCGTATAGTCAAGATAATCATCGGCGTATTGAGTTAGACATTTTATACGATTTAAAACCTATATGAAAGGATTTCCCAAAACTTCCTCAATCGGTAAGCAATGATCGTACGGTCGTGATGTCTAGACGAAGAGAATAAATTCAATGATTTTATTGCAGAATTCCAACAGAATCTCAGAATGATACGAAACAAGAGATGAGGGGTTCGGAAAGAAATCAGCTCATCAACCGGCATACTGAATTTACGAGATTCAGCTCGCCAACTGGCGAGCTAAATGTCTGTCTTTCAGCTCGTAGACTGGCGAGCTGGATTTTTGAGATTCATCTTGCCGGTTGGAGAGCTGCTCTCCAGCTCCCCAATTGGCGAGCTGATCACTCAACATTTTTCACAAGATAGCCACTTGATTTAGCTTTCATATGGAAGCAATTTCAAGTCAATCTGTTGCCGCAATTAAGAGTGACAACAATTTCACCGAAGGCTGGTCATTCAGCTCGCCCAGTTGGCGAGCTGATCACTCAAAGTTTTACACAAGATAGACACTTGATTTAGCTTTCGTATGGAAGCGGTTTCAAGTCGATCAGTTGCCGCAATCAAGAGTTACAAAAATTTTACCGAAGGATGGTCATTCAGCTCGCCAACTGGCGAGCTGAACTTGCTTGCGAGGTCTAGCTTGCCAATTGGTGAGCTGAACGTATGCGTCAAACAAATGTAGTTAACTTGAGCGTGTATGAGTACTGTAAAAATGTCGAACGCGTATTGTAAACGTGTTGAACATACTATCGTAAACATGTGTTATGCATACGTAAACATGTTTTCCGCAAATGGTAAGATTCGAGGCCAAAGTGTTTGTTTGAGGATTATGATTGCTCGTATATGTCGGGATATTTTGTATTTATTGTAAATTGATGTTGAGTATGCTTGTTTCGACTCCGACACTGGACGTAAGAGGATCATCTTGCCTCGTTAAAACCTTAGTGATAGGAAAACCTGATGGGACAAAACCTTCTCGACTAAGGACAAAAGAGTGCAGAGATAATCGCTTAGCTATTTAATGATTGTTGTTTGATTCTTCCGAAACATACCCTTTGAGATCTTCCAGAAGTATCTCAGCATGGTCAGAATGATCGGGTTGATTCGACTAGTGGGGTTTAATGTTCGGATCGAG
The DNA here is from genome assembly GCA_900406425.1 of Iberis pinnata. Taxonomy (NCBI): domain Eukaryota; kingdom Viridiplantae; phylum Streptophyta; class Magnoliopsida; order Brassicales; family Brassicaceae; genus Iberis; species Iberis pinnata. The sequence goes on from OVBE01003379.1 coordinate 7,612, forward strand.
TGTAATATTTACGTGATAATTTTTTACCCCAACAGTTAGCCCCCCAACTAGTAAGAATGGTTAAAGTGTTCTTGCGAGGTATTAGTTAAGTAAGTTAGGCGGAATCGATTGGCTTAAAAGTCCAAAGCTTTATCGCGGGCGATTATACTTCACCGTGGGAGGTCAAACTTTGTTGTGAACGACCAAACTTTTTCGTGAGCAACTATACTTCATTTTGGACGGCTAGACTTCATCGTGGGCGACCATAATTCATCATGGACGGCCAAACTTTGTCGTGAACGACCAGACTTCATCATGGGCAACCAAACTTCATTGCGGGCGACCAAACCTCGTCGTGGAATACCAGACTCCATCATCATGGGTTACCACATTTCCTCATGGGTAACAAGACTTTGTCGTGAGTGACCAGACAACATCGTGGGAGACCAGACTTTTTCGTGGGCGACTAGACTTCATCGTGGGCGACCAGACTTCATCGTGGGCGGTCAGACTTCATTGTAAGCGTCCAGACTTCATCATGGGTGACCAAACTTTATCGTGGGTGACCAAAATTCGTCGTGGGTTACCAGACTTCATCGTGGCAGCCAAACTTTATCGTGGGTGACCAGGCTTCATCGTGGACAGTCAGACTTCATCGTGGACGACCAGACTTTGTCGTGGGCGATCAAACTTTGTCGAAGGCGACCAGACTTCATCGTGGATGACCAGATTACGTCGTGGGCTACCAGACTTTATCGTGGGCGACTAGACTTTGTCATGTCCGACTAGACTAGGAGAAACGACCATTTCAAGCAAGCGTACTGGTCATTTGAGGAGTATCGTGAATATTATTGTTCTGTGGATACCTTGTGGCGTGCCGAATATCCCGACTATTCGTATAACACCGAGATGGACATGATTCCAGGTTATATGATGAGACAAGAAAACATAGAGTCTTCGATCTCTCTTATTGATGAGAGGGTTTGGGAGTATTGGGCTTTGATTCTCGTTTCCTCTGTTTTGGAAGAAGTCAGGATCGCTACTTGCGGTAATAGGGATGCGGCGGTCGTGTTATGGATTCTTCGAGTATGGCTCTTGAGGAGCGCATGTTTACGTATGAAGGGAGTATGTTCCATGTTTAGATTATGATTTTGGTCAAGTGTGGTTGTTTTCAGTTTGTCGGGATTGGCCGTAGGTGGCTCTAAATCCCAATTGCCTCTCAGCTTTTCTAAAATGGTTGATGTTGTGTAAATTTATGGTTTAGTTTTCGAGACAAAATTACGAGTAGTCAATTCGTATTCTGTTCGCTGATTTGTCGCTACGTTTAGCTTATCCGTTTCGAGTGCGAGATTTTTGGAAAATCTAATTTTTGAGTTATGTGGATTTGCGTGTGTGAGCGACGAACCAATTTTAGGGATGTCGTATCAATTTTAGATAATATGTCTAGAGATGTTAGAGACCAGTGTGTTGGGTTTAGGGAAGACCTAGGTTTTATCTCGGTTTTAAGATGTGTGGTGACTTATTCAGGATTATGTATCATGTTAATGATTTCAACCTGGTTCCATTTTGATGTTGGAATCTGCGATAGATCTTTTTCGATTTGGAACCGAGCATCTCTCCGAAGACCGTTCGGAACCTGCTGACCAAAATTTTTGTTTTTATAGCGCTGTATATCCTTGCGTCGGATGTGCGAGAAAAAATATTACGAAAGGTTAGGTGACTAGTTTGTCCGTCAGGGGCCAGCTGACGGGTTTGATATAAGAGAAAATGTTCGCTCGTTTTGATTTTAAAGTCTGTGTAGACTGCGTTCATGCGAGTTCGAAAGTTTGTTGTGATCAGCAACAAACACGACGGTAGATGCTACCTTGTTGAGTTTTCGCGAAGGATGTGTGTTGAAGATGTTAGTACGTATGACTGTTTGGTCTTCAAAATTGGAGACTTCATAGAGGAAGGTATTTTTGTTGAAAATGGTTATTCGGGCATCTGCAACGTCTCGCGATGCTGAAGATTAATTTTTCTTTGATATGTCGCATTTCATGCTCGAAATGTTTGCAGGCTCGAGGATGGTTTAGCGGTGTTGTAAGTGTTTTATTTAACCTTTTGGTAGAAAAACGTTTTGGTTTCTTTGCGAATGTTTGCAACCAAAACTGTTGTTTTTGTTTTTATGTTGAATTGTTTGATTTGTGTTTTGTTTGCGAGAGTCGCTTTGTAAGGGTTTTCAGATTGTGAAATATTGTCGAGCTTAATTTTACGAATGTTACGAAAGTTGTCCCGTAAAGCATTGTCGAGTTTAACTTTACGAAAGTTGTTCCGTAAAATATTGTCGAGTTTAACTTTTTGAAATTTATTTCGAAATATATTGTCGAGCTTAATTTTACAAAAAAAAATTTTAGAAAAAAAATTATCGAGTTTAATATTATGAAAGTTGTTCCGTAAAATGTTATCGAGTTTAATTTCACGAAAGTTATTTTATAAAATGTCGTTGAGGTCTTTAATTGGGCGTTTTTGAGCGAATCGTGGATTGTTGTATTTAGTTGTGGTGTGTCGAGTATGTTTGTTTGTCATTAGAAGATAGCAAAAATTTCTAAGTAAGGATGCGTTTTTCTTATTTAAAAAAATGTTTCAAAAATTTCGAATAAGTAAATGAAAATATTTTGAAATAAGGGAGTATACGAGTATACGTATACGTACCCATTCCCCCGTTTTTATAAAGAGGTACAATTGTACCTTTCTTTCGAAAAGTTGCCTACATACCCGTTTTAGGGATCAAGCTGTGTCGTAGTTCAGTTTATTATCGCGAGTTGGATTACTTGTTTAGTGATGTTGGGTTGTCCCTTTCAGTCGTAGTAGCTATAGTTGGATCGACGACTTTTTCGGGCGTTGTTGGCGCCGTTTGGTCTGGGATGTTAAGGTTAGAGGTTTGGCTGCCTTCCTTGGATCGAGCCATTTCTGGAGTTGACAAATCTGGTTCGTGTTTTTCTGAAATGCTGTCAGGTTTTTTTTTAAATGTTTTCGATCGACGCCTGAGTTGTTTTCGTTCGTTTGGGTTCAATCACTGGTTTCGTTGTGACCCGTCTTAGTTTATGTTCGACAAAGAAGCAAATTCTTGCTTGTTTTTGACATCCCCAGATCACATAAATTTTGTGGGGAGTCGGAAACCTGATGCCTAAGTGGTAAGTTGACAGGACTGCCTTCATAGAGTTTATCTAGGTGTCTCGACGAACGCGTTGTAGATGACAGGGTGATCTACTACCGTGAAAACAACGATTTTGGTAACCTCTTTGGCCATGATGGGAAGTTGGATTGATATGAGAGTCATGGGCGTCGTAACCGAGAAGCCAGTAAGTGGTTTTGGCGTGGGTGTGACTTCGGACAACTTGATTCCCATTCTATTCAGCATATCGCGGAAGATTATGTTTACAGTGCTTCCTGTGTCAAAGAGGATCCGTGCCACTACGAGATTTCTTATGAAGAAATCGATTACAAGAGGATTGTTGTGAGGGGTGTCGATTCTGACAGTTTTGGTTTTTTGAAGGTGGTCACATTTTTTGGCGAGTCGGAAGAAGAAAAAAGGAGATGGTCAGGCCAGTTGGTGCTCGTTTCGGCCTTTCGATGATAGGCCTTAATTGTGGAAATGTTGTCATGTCAGTATTTTGACCCTCAAATGATCATATTTACTCGGTGGCAGTTTTTGTTGATGGTTCTATCCTCGGGTTCTCTTTCGCGTTTCCCTTCTGTTATGGAACCCTGGGATGCATTCTTTCCTGTCGATGCCTGTTCTGGCCTAGGCGGCCGGTTTAAATCTTTGAGGAGATCGTTTACGCTGGAGATCTTTGTTATCAGTTCTACGACTAACTTTGTCCTTAATCTTGCTCCAAGTACTTTTCGGTTTGCCGTGGAGTGACCTTTGGTTTGATGGAACTCACATAACGAATTTTTGTTGTAAGAGGTGTTTCAAGTCCAGGTATTACCTGACGTCTTCCCTCCTTCGGGCGAGGGATTGATCGCATAATTATGTGCTCCCTAGAGGTTTTCTCCCTCGTGATAGATGTATTTATCGTTGCGAGGGTTCTTATTATTTTATTTCTACTCTGAGGGAGCGTCTTTGGCAGATGATTTCGTAGGCTTATGCTTTTGCGACAGAAATTTTATCTCTTCTTCGATATTAGTAAATATGTGGCTTTGTGTAGTGCATCCTGGATCGTATGCAGTTTTTCGAGGGTTAACCACGTTCTGAGCTTAGATTTGTACTAGAGAGTTTTGCGGAGATCATCTATGGCCACTTTATCGCTGATGCCGCTGACTTTCAACATTATGATCTTGAATCGTTTCATGAAATCCTGAAGCGGTTCATCCTCTTTCCGAGCGAGACTCCAAAGATCGACGTCGGAGGTTTCCCTATCCATGAACATGGAATATTGTTATAGGAATTCTGAGGAGAGTTGTCAGAAGCTCGCAATGGAGTTTCGCTTTAGTCGAAAGAACCACTCGGGGCTGCCTCGTGGAGATGTTCGACGAAGAAGGCAGAAACCTGCGTCTTTTTCTCCTTCCCTTAGTTTTGATATTGCCATCGCGATCTAGAAAGTTTGCAAGTGTGCTTTCAGCTCGGTGGTGCTGTCATACATTGGGATTTTGATCTTTCGAGGATCGGAAGTCCAGGCGCTAGTTATGCGAACCGTGAATGGAGTTCTCCGTGCCTCTTCGAGGAGTCGGTCAATTTCAGGGGCTGTGCTATTGGAATGGTGGATCTGCGATTTCACCGCTTGCATCTCGACCATTGTTTTGGCGAGGGATTCGTGGAGATCGCGAATTGCTTTGGAATAATTTTCTGTTGACTTATGAGCCTGTCGGCACTTGTTACGGATGATTTGAGCCTGTTCCTCGGCTTGTTTCTCTTGCTCGACCCAGAATACATATTCCTCTTCCTTGGTCATGGGTTTATCACATCGGGGATATTGTCGAGTCGAATGATCTTTAGCCCTTCCGGGGTGTATATCAGCATCATCATCCGATTCTTCGGACGATTCCCTAAGCTCTAGACTGACTCATTCGGCGCTCGGGTGGGAGTTCGTTGGTGGTTTTGAGCATAGCATCGGGAGTTATCTCATCGGAATTTTTTCCCAGAGGCTCCTCCTGCGTGTTCTGCATCCCGTCGTGCGGGGTCATAAAATCGAATGTTCTTCTGTGAAGTTTAGTAGTTCCGCACGGGAGAATAGCTCTGGTTCTAACGGTTAAGGTTTCTAGCTAGTCAGCTTGTCCTGTTCCTCCGAGTTCTTTTCGAGAGCCGAGAACATCTTCTTAGTTTCCTCGAACACCACATTGTTTGTGTCGGTGTTGACTGCGGTGATGTTCGTCGGTGGAGTTTGCTCATTGTTTTCATGCGGCGAAAGACCGTCGCAAGACAATTGGTTGTTCTGAATTTCAGTAGTCATGCCTGAACTCGCGGTTTGACGTAAAAGAAATCTCCTCCCCTCCTTCTAGCGCCAAACAGTGGGAACCGAGATTCGAACTGTCAGTTTTTGTTAGCTATGGAAAATCATAGAGAACTCTAACTTTCCAGAGATCTCGGATTTCTGTGAGTCAAACGCGGAAAGATCAGAACACGAAAATAAAGAATGCATAAATAAATTCAAGAACACAAAAGAGAGCAATCGAAGTCTTATTCTGAATCGATGCGTGAGCGTTTCATAACAGATGATAGCCTTGGTTGCAAGGCAGAGAAAGACAGAGATGGTTTAATCTCCTCCCGGAGTATTAAACCTTATTTTCAAATTATCAGAGACAAACTCCCGCCATCTTTTAAATAACAGAAGATGCATTACAGATCAAATTCAATTGTTCATAAGCAATTAAGACAATAATCCCGCAAGCAAATTCACTTATTCATCTAGACTAGATCCAACTTCTAAACCAAATCCATTTGTGTTTATCAGTCTAATATCATTGAACTAGTTAGCTACTCTAATTCATGCATTAATAATAAGTCTAGACTAAGAACCTAACAATTATTATCCCCTTATGACAAATCTAACAATCAAACCATGATTTCCCTGTGAAACCCTAAAACCTAACTATGGAACTACTCAGACATTGGCATGCAAAAACAATTCAGTATCAAAGAAGAAAACATATTTAAATTAGATATTGATAAATAAAAGGGTTCAGAAATCTTCTCCCAAATACAGAGTTTCAGAATCTCTTCTCCCTCAATTATTCTCTCATAAATAAAATAAAGCTTAAGTTCTAAAGGCCTAAAACACATTGTATTTATAGGCTAAAAAAGTAAAATAATAAAATATGGAAAACTTGATAGGCTTGAGGACTTGAATTGCAATTTGGAAAACTTCTTTTTCTTCTCGGAACATCTGCCCGATCGAGCAAGTGTTTGCCCGATCAGGCACTTTACATTTTTGCTCGACTCTTCTCTTTTGCTCGATCGATCTTATCCTTCGTATTTTTCCAAGAACATCTGCCCGATCGAGCAAGTGTTTGCCCGATCGGGCACTTCTTCTTTCAATCTCTGAAATCTTCCGAAACTTCCGAAAACTTCTGAAACTTCCTGAAATGCACCGTTTTGCTCTGATTCGACTTGAATACTTGGAATACTAAAAATCTACCAAATATGCAATGAAAACACTCGGAATAATGCAGAATAGCAAACATAAATGCCCACTATTATGCATTAAAACCGAGTAATATCAAAAGAATTAGGAACTACATCAAATGGATGTGCATAATGCATTCCTCCATGGTGACTTAGAAGAAGTCATATTTATGACTCTTTCTCAGGGGTTCAACGTTTCTAGCAAAGGTATGGTATGTCGTTTGCATAAATCATTATATGGTTTGAAACAGTCTTTGCGTTGTTAGTTCACGAAACTCTTAGATGCGCTTGTGAAATTATGGCTTCTTACAAAATTTTTTTGATAATGCTATGTTCTCACTGGTCAGTGCTTCTGTACAATTGCATGTTCTAGTGCATGTGGATGATCTTGTGGTGACAGAGAACTCTCCTGTGGAAATTAAGAAGTTCAATACTTATTTGAGTGGTTGCTTTCATATGAAGGATTTGGGGAAGCTTAAGTATTTTCTCGGACTAGAAGTTGCACGAAGCAAAGAAAGTATTTATCTATCACAGAGAAAATATGTTCTTAATATTATTGCTAATGTTGGGATGATTGGCGGTAAGCCCGTTGATTTCTCGATGGAACCAAACCATCAGTTAGCAAAATATACCGGAAAATAGATTCTTCATCTAGATGAGTATAGGCGACTTATTGGACGGTTGATTTACCTCTCTGCTACTAGACCAGATATTTCTTATTTAGTACATATCTTGTCTCAGTTTATGCAAAAGCCAAGATAAGATCATTATACTATTGCTTTGAGGGTTGTTCGATATTTGAAAGGGTGTCCAGGGTTAGGAATACTTTTGACATCTGACAAAAATTTTCATTTGACAGCTTGGTGTGATTCAGATTGGGCGGGTTGCCCTCTTACGCAAAGATTATTGAATAGATGGTTAGTTCAACTTGAAGATTCTCCAATGTCTTGGAAATCAAAGAAACAAGATGTAGTCTCATGTTCTTTCGTTGAAGCAGATTATCGAGCTATGGTTGTTGCGTTGAAAGAGCTAAAATGGATAAAGGGTGTGTCATCTTCTATGGGTATTGCACATTCTCGTCAAATGGATATGTATTGTGATAGTTAGTCAGCACTTTATATTGCAGCTAATCTTGTGTTTCATGAAAGGACCAAACATGTAGAAGTGGATTGTCATTTCATCTGTGATGATATTAAGCTTGGGATTGTTCGGACAAAGCGTGTCTCTACAAAGGATCAGTTAGCAAATATATTCACTAAGGTGCTTGGAGGATGCCCATTTCAGCTACTTCTGTCCAAGTTGGGCATTCGGGATCTTCATGCTCCAACATGGGGGGGAGGGGTTATTAAGATATATTTGGGCTCAAGGGCGGATCCACCAGGTAAGAAGTGGTGCACGTGCACCCCACTAATTTTTTTTTAACAGCCCATAGTTATTAACTTTTAGCCAAATTAAACTGAATAAATTAATGTTGTAATTTAGTTATGGAATATTGCAATAGGTTTTGTAGATTTTTTTCTTTCTTTAAAAACTTGTCGTAAAAAAATCTATTAAAAGTAAAACATTGAATTTTGAATCGCCGTTTACCATCATCTTCCTCTCCTCTTTGAAGCTTTATTAACAGGTAAGTTCATGTGTTTAAATTTTTTATATATAATTTTTTTATTAATTTTATGTATATTGAATGAAAATATGTTTATATTTTAGTATATTATACTTGATTGCAGACAAAGACAAACGAAATTGTTTATTAGAATTGTTAAAATTAGCAATTATAGTATTAAATTTTGTTCAAAATTTTAGTAGTATTATATTTAATTGTAATTTTTTCTATTTTGGAAGAACATTCTTTTGTGAAATATAAAAAATTGATATATGTGCAGATTTTTGCAAACAATACAGTAGGTAAATTGTTGTAGAGTTTTGTAATTTTGCATGAAAATTCATACTTTGACTTACGATTTATGTGCAGAATTTTTCAAGTTTACATATTATACAATGTAAAAACAGATTCATTTGTTTTATTAAAGATAATTATTCTAATACTTACATGGAGATTGAGTCTCTTTGATTAAATTTGTTATAATAAAATTGTTTACTAATTTGTTTTTATTTTTCATTTTTTAAAAATTACAAGGCAAATGGAAAAATATTATAAAAGAAAGTTTGCATCGACATGTGAAAATGAAAGTCCAACTAGTTTGGATAATTTGTCTTGGGATCCTGCTAATAGGAAAAGAATATTGGAATATCATCCTAATGAAAGAGATGAGGTAAGACGTAAATATATTCTTAAAGGTCCTGGTCATCGTCGTGGTCATGATTTTCCTAAAACGGAGGTAGGGAATAAAAGGAGACGTTTTAATCATTCTTGGTTTGATCATCATGCTAATTGGTTAGAATATAGTGTGAAAGAAGACAAAGCATTTTGTTTTGTTTGCTACTATTCAGAGATTACACTGAAAATAAATGTGGAAGTGATGCATTTGTAACAAAAGGTTTTGATAGTTGGCACAAACCAGAGAGATTACGTAGCCATGTGGGATTGGTGAATAGTTTTCATGATAATGCATTAAAAAGATATGATGATCTAAGGAGACAAGGTCAATCAATTAAGCATGTGTTCTATAAGCAAGATGATGCTGTAAGAAACAAATACAAGATTAGGTTGAATGTTTCAGTTGAAGCATGTAGATATTTGCTACGACAAGGATTAGCTATTCGATGTCATGATGAGACTGTGGAATCATCTAACAAGGGGGAATTTTATAGAGCTTGTGAGATATACTGCACAAAAAAATGATCTCGTGAGTCAAGTTGTGTTAGAGAACGCTCCAAAAAATAATCAAATAGTGTCTCCAAAATTTCAAAAAGATATAGTACATTGCTTTGCAGAGGAAGTTACTAAATCTATTATAAAAGAAGTTGATCATGATGTATTTTGCTTGTTGGTTGATGAGTCTGCATATAAATCTGATGAAGAGCAAATGGTAGTGGTTTTTTGTTTTGTTGAAAAAAAAGGGATAGTCAAAGAAAGCTTTATCGATCTCATTCATGTTAAGGAAACTTCTTCTGCAACTCTTAAATGTGATGTAGATTTATTGTTTGCTAAACATGGATTGAATATGAAAAAGTTAAGAGGACAAGGTTACGATGGTGCAAGTAATATGAAGGGTGACTTCAATGGGTTGAGATCTTTGATTTCAAGAGAAAATAGTTCAACATATTATATCCATTGTTTTGATCATCAACTTCGATTGGTTGTTGCGGCAGTTGTAAAAAAACATTTTGAAGTGAGAGATTTTTTTACATGATTTCAGTCTTGCTAAATGTTGTTGGAGCTTCTTGTAAGAGAAAAGATATGGTTCGGGAAGACCATCGTAATAGAATAGAAGAAGGAATAAGTCAAGGTGAAATAAAAATAGGAAAATGATTAAATCAAGAGATTTCACTTCAACGACCTAGTGGTACTCGTTGGGGTTCTCATTACAAAATTTGTTACGCTTGGTTGATTTATTTCCTTCTATCATTAAAGTGCTTGAGTATATCGAAAGTGAAGGGATTGATAGTACCAAAAGACGTCAAGCTAATGGTCTTCTCAAATATTTTCACACATTTGACTTTGTGTTTTGCTTGCAATTGATGTTGCTTATTCTTGAGCTTACAAATAGTTTATCAATAGCTTTGCAAAGGAAAGATCAGGATATTTTGAATGTTATGTCTCTAGTGAAGTCCACGAAGCAACAATTATGCAAGCTCAGGGATAATGGTTGGGACTCTCTGATGAACAAAGTTTCTTCTTTTTGTGAGAAACATAACACTGGACTGATCATTATGGAAGAAGTATTTATTGATCCAAATAAGCCAAGAACAAGAAGCAACATCACAAACTTGCATCATTATCGGGTGGAGTGTTTTTACACTATATTGGATATGAAATTAAAGAGTTTAATGATCGTTTTGTTGAAGTAAACACTGGATTACTTTGTTGTACTGCGTCTCTGAGCCCTATAGATTCATTCCACGAGTTTGATAAATAAAAAAATTATGAGATTATCTTAGTTTTATCCAAAAGATTTTAGTTTCATGGAGCGAATATCTCTTGAGTATGAACTTGACGTTTACATCGACAATATCAAAGATGATGAAAGGTTTGCTAATTTAAAGAATCTTTGAGATCTTGCTCGTGTGATAGTAGAGACAAGAAAACATCTTTCATATCCTCAAGTTTATCAGATTTTGAAGCTAGTTTTGACACCTGTAGCTACTGCTACAGTTAAGAGATGTTTTTCTGCGATGAACATTGTGAAGACTACATTACACAATCGCATGAGCGATCAATTTCTAAATGACTGGCTGGTTTGTTTTATTGAAAAAGAACATTTTGATAATGTGACAAATGATGTGGTAATGAGAAGAATTCAAGATATGGAAGATTGTAGAATAATTTTTTAGGAGTATTTTTTAACGTTTTAACTCTTTGATTTGATTGTGAACTTTTTATTATCATATTTTAAAATTAAATTATTTTATGAATGGTAGTAAAAAATTTGTGCCCCCAGCTAACTAAAGTTATGGATTCGCCCTTATATGGGTTTGTTGTATAGGGTTATAATTTCTCTAGGTATAAAACCTAAAAACTCTCATTTTTGTAATTGGAGATTTTGAGAAAAGTGAATAAACTTTTTTTCATTTTTCCACCTCTTTTACACAAAAATTTGATCTAAAGAGGGTTTTCCGATTTACATAGCAAAATTGATTTGAAAAGGTTTTACAGAGGGTTTGCAGAGGATTCTTATTTTAGATTAAAAAACTTGATTTACAGCGGATATTCCAATCTGATAAACACCTCTTCACAAGATAAATAATTAAGAACGATGATTGGTGAAACACAATCAGAATTTATTTAACAATTGCAAAGTAAGATTTATACCAATGGAAAGTTCATACACTAATATAAACAACAGATGCATAAAACAAACAGACTAAGGCTGAGTTGATGCAGTTACCAAAACAATATAGTTTTCCATGATTCCACTTTCAAAGTACTTCTTTTATTCATACGATAATACAATATGATTATTATTATTTATTTTTTTTTTTCATTAATCATCCCAAATGGGCACAAAATTACAATGAAGCTCTAGACAACTAAACACATACAATTTGAAGCAGAAAATGTGAAGAAACAATGTCTCGAGCCTAAACCATATGATCGAAAAACTAAAACCATATTTCCAAGTAAGACAGACTGATAGAGGAGCAAGATCTTGTGTGGTGTTGAGGTGGTGACCCTAATTGAGTGTTGAGTAGTCCTGATGATATATCCATTTGATCAAGGGACCCCAATTTTGCTTTTATTATTCTAGTGATTTGTTTGACCAGGCGGGTAATGGACATCAAAGAAGCAGAGTGTATCCGAGAGTTACGTTCTTTCCATATAAAATAGAACCCTGCAAAAAGTATCAACTTAAGAATGATTTTGAGTTTCTTTTCCTTTGAGTTTGTTGTGATCTAGTCTGAGATAGAGTCTTTCGATTGAGGAATAGTGAATTATGGATGATGAAGCAGTGTTGTCCAAACTTCTTTTGAATAAGTGCAGTGAAATAGAATGTGATCCGCCGTTTCATTATGCGTAGCGCATAATAGACATTGTGTAGGAACGTTTAGACCCCATCGGAGAAGCTTGTCTCTTGTTATTAACCTGTCGCGGAGGATGATCTAACCTAAGAAGGCATGTTTTGGTATACGTTGAGAGAACCAAATCGCATTAAACCACGGGACTTGAGCTCTTCTAGCCTGTAGCGCAAAACGGGTTTTAGAAGTAGAGAACAGAGATGGTTCTTCTGAGGGTAAGACCTTCCATAGAAAGAAATCAGGATCTGCATTTAGAGTTGTTGGTAAGGACGGTGGGAGACAAGCATGAAGAAGGGACAGGACCTTATTCCTTGAACGTGGAGAATTCCAAATCCCCTGTGAAACAGCCTGCAAAACAGAAAAAGAAAGTCCAACACCTGATATTCTAAGACCAGCCTCACCAACTATATCAATAAGTGGTCCCAATCCTGTCTAGTTATCGTGCCAGAATTAACGCAACTGATTAAGAATGACCGGGCTAATGGTCTCAGTTTCATTAATCTTTTCCAGATCCAGCTTCCTGCTCTGTTAAAGTTTGCATCCCAAAACAGGTTGCCTCTTATAATGTTTTTCCATATCTAAGATACCCATAATGAGCCACTTCGATAGAATAAGAGCCAAATAAGCTTTAAGCCAAAAAATTTAGTAGAGAACTCCAAGTTAGGCAAACCTAAACCTCCTTCCTTCTTTGGATAACAAACCGAAGTCCAAGCAATTTTAGAACCACCTGAAGATTCTTGTGTCCCTTTCCAAATAAAGGAGGCGCACATACTGTTAACCTTTTTAAGACAAGCTTTGGGAAGAGGGAATATGGATGCCCAAAAATTGATAATTCTAAAGATGACCAACTATATCAATTGCACTCTCCCCGCAAAAGTAATTTTGTTACAAGGCCAGGATGATATTCTTGTCTTAATCTTGAAAAGTAAGGGGTAATAGTCTTGCTCCAAAAGCTTATGGGGAAGTAAAGGGAGTCCAAGATATCTAACCGGTAACGCTCCAGAAGACAATCCACATTCACTTGCCATGATTCTAGTTAAGGCACTATTATTACCATCCAAGAACAGAAGAGATTTAGAAGTATTTAACTGAAGACCAGAACCTTTGTGAAAGTCAGAGAGAATGCCGAGAATAGCTTGAAGATAGTCACTTGAGCCATCAAAAAATATGAGTAGATCATCGGCGAAGCTTAGATGAGTGACTAATGGATCAAGACATTTGGGATGAGGTTTAAAAACTTCCAAGATCGCTCCTCTATCTAACTCCTTAGATAAGATGTCCATGGCAATCACAAATAATGAGGAGGAAATTGGGTCCCCTTTTCTTTGTCCTTTAGCTCCCAGAAAGAACCCTACAAGCTCTCCATTTAAGACAATTGAGTACCTTGGTGATGTTATACAAGACTTAATCTAGGCAATGAAAACTTCTGGTAGATTGAATGCTTTTAAGATGTTGATGATGAAGATCGAAGAGATATTATCATAAGTTTTCATCAAGTTAATCTGAAGACAGCCCCTTGTGGTTGAAGAAGAGATGTTGAAACCTTCAACTAGTTCGGAAGCTAATAAGATATTTTCACAGAGGAGTCTTCCTTTGAAAAATCCAACTTGGTTGGATTGGATCACTTCCGGTAAGAACATCTTGAGTCGGGTAGAGGTAATGCGGGAAATCACTTTATAGATTGTGTTACAGCAGGAAATAGGCCAAAATTCTTTCAAAAACTCTGTGTCGGGAACTTTTGGGATTAGGGCAATGGCAGTAGCATTAGCCTGTTTTAAAGGAGTGTTGTTGATGAAGAAATCAATAACTACTGCACACACACTTTGCCCTACAATATCCTAATTATGAGTGAAAAATTCTGGAGTAAAACCGTCTAGCCCCGGAGCTTTATTGCGAGGTAGGGAGAAAATTTCTGCTTTTATTTCCTTGTAAGTATGTATCTTGATGATATTGTTTGCAAGGTCTTGGTCGCATCTAAATGAATGTAGAGCCCAAACATCTTCAACTGAGTACGGTCGAGGGTTATCAGATTCAGTGCCCAAGAGAGACTGGTAATATCTGATGACTATCGATTTAATTCTGGCTGGATCAGAGATTTTGATTCCCGATGATGTTCTTAGTGAGGAGATAGAATTGGTTGATAAGTTGGCTTTAATGGAACGATGAAATAACCCGGTGTTGGCATCTCCATCCTTTAGCCAACGAATCCTTGATTTTTGTTGAAGAAAAGAGGATTCAGCCGCCGATAGATGTAGCCAAGCAGCCCTGAGATCTCCCTCTGTTAAGGATAATTCACGTGATGGAGACAAAAGCAGGGACCTTCGTGCAGCTTCCAAATTTTGATATGCTTCTCTGGTTCTATTTTGAATGTCACTGTAATCCTTTTGTTAAGAGATTTGCAGTAAAACTTGGTGGCTTTAAGGCACTAATACATATTAACTAGTGACATGAGGAGAAAACCTGCAAATCCCAAATATTGAATGTGAGTTTTAAAGGAATCATGTGACATAAAGAAATTGAATAAGGTGAATCGAGTGTGTCGCCTTGTTTCATGAGTAGATAAACTGATAAGGCAGGGAGAATGATCAGAAATCCCTGGAGCATCATAAAGGGCAAAAGACAGAAGATATGTGGTGAGCCAAGTATCAGAGACCAAGGCTCGATCCAATTTCCTAACTGAGAGAAAATCCGAGTTGTTATTAGACCAAGTGTAGTGGCACCCTTTCCCTGGTAAATCGAATAAATTGGCTATCTCCAAACAATTCTGAAAATCATGTAACCCTGGTAGAGATGCTGAGTAGGGGATTGTAAAGATTTCATCTTGTGATCTAACTTTATTGAAATCTCCGAGTAGAATCCATGGTGATGAATTAAGTGTTTGAGTGCGGGATAGGGTTGTGATCATAGACCATAGCGGCCTGCGTTGGACAACACGATTATAGGCATAGACAAAACTGATGGTGCGGGTTGAGTTGGTTGTTGGATCATAAACCCCGCAAACCACCATTTGATCACTCTTTTGATAGGTGACAACCGAGAGACACGGATGCCAGTAAACCACAATTTTACCACTATCAATATCTTCAGAATTATTTGATTCAAATCTCCAACCAGGGACAACACGAGACATTGCTTCCATTACTTTTTCTTGCTTCAAATGCGTTTCCAAAAAACCTCCAATGAGGGAGTGTGAATTTGTTACCCATCTTTTGACTTCTACTTGCTTTGATATTCCATTCAACCCTCTAACATTCCAAGTGAAGATTTTCATAATATTATATACAACAAAAGGTCAAGCTAAGCTTGAATTAGTCAAATGACCGAACAGATCCTTTGGGGGATCCATCCCTAGATGAGAGACTTGGAGATAGGGAGATGCAGGCTGAGAGAAGCTGGTCATTTTCCCATTACAAAGGCCCAAAATCTGATCACGAATCCTTTTTCTAGCTTTCTTCCGTTGTTTCGCTGATAGGTGACTGAAAGTAGACTCATCCTGAAGAGAATCTTTGAGCCGTTTATTTCTCTGAGCTCTTGAAATCATTACTTCTTCTGCTTTAAATTGTGACAAGGTGACCGGGAGAGAAACCTTGATAGGGAAGTTGGAAATTGGTTCTTTGGGAGGAGAATGCCGAACCACCTTTGTCCAAATTTTTGGGGACTGATTTGAGCTAGAAGATCCAACTTGGATAGATGAGGGATGGGGCCGCTGGACTGATGGATTGATATTAATACCTGGCAGAGAAGCAAAGGAAGGGTTGGATTGGGCAGGCTCTGTTGAAGGAGGCAAGGAGGAATCCTGATGCACTGGAACATCCTTGACTATTGCAGATTGTGGGATATGATTCTTTGTCTTTGAAGTATCGGATTTAAGAGATAATGGACATCGAAGAGCAAAGTATCCAAAATCTCTACAATTTTCACACTAAGGAGGAAGCCGAGGGTATTCTGCCAAAATCACGACTGAATTAACCTGCCTATCATTAACCTTGATTGCAGATGGCCTCTTCTTAATTAAATTAATTCTGACTTTGACCTTTGTAATTCCATTAGAGTAGGGAGGAAGTCTTGACTTCTCTGTGTGAATGGGTTCACCCACTCCATACGCTATAGCACTGAGACCCTTGAGAGTGTGTAGCTGAGGAGGAATATGTTTGAAGATTACCCAGACAGGAGCTGAGACAAGCTTGAATGAAGATAAATCCAAATTCGAATACCATAGAGAAACAGAGAATGAACAATTGCCAGATTGCCAAAAACCCACATCTAGGACCCATGCCCTAATCTCTGCCGAGGCGATGTAGACGAGATAGATAGAGGGTGAGTATTTTTGGACAATTATCCTACCCTTGCTTCCCCATATTGGGTTAAGGTCTGCATATACCTTTGCTGGCGATGGAGGATTCCTGTGAAAATGGCAGACAAGATAGTTTTTCCAGATTTGCGATGTACTGAAGAGAACATCATCAGGAGCATAAATTGAGACCAGACCATCAATTACCTCAAATGGATCTTTTTTGAAGAGAGGCTTTAAATCTCTCTGCCCATAGATCCTTAGAGGGTAGTGATTGAGAAGGATATGATGGAATTTGGGTAGATTTTGGAATTAGGTCTGATGGAATAGATTGCTGACCCTCTACTGATGGATCAAGAGGAGTTATGAGAGAGAATGGAGATTCTGTGTTACTGTGAAGAGAGTTACTAAAGCATAGCAAATCTGGAGGAACATGAGGAGGTCTTGGGGAGACCGCATAAGAAGAAGAGACAACCATATGTTAGAAATGAAGAGGTGGAAGGAAGAGGAAGTTCTCGTCGGAGAACGTGAGGCTCTACCGACGGCGACGCCAGAAGGAGGAGGACTCCAACATCTAATCGCCAATCGTCTTATAGCTGTTAGAGGGTTGGAAAACTTTATCCGTCTTTTGGTTGCAGACACCAGTATTTTGTTAAAAAACCAACAATATGATTATGGTCACAACAGTTTCACATGATATAAATTGGAAACTATGGTGGAGAAATGACATTCGAAATATGTAGAGCCTAATTGTTTAAAATAGGGTTAGTTTACAACTGGATTAGTTTAAAATCGGTTTAAAGTTCCATCACTGTTTTAAAACGCTATTTAGTAATTTTTAATCGTAATTAGTCTGTTTAATTGATTAGGAGAAAATAATTTGATCGATTAGTTTGAGAAGAAAGTTTGGGTGTAACTAATTTTACCTGTAAAGTTCATGTGTAACTAGTTTGGACAGTTTGGGAGAAAAAATCGTCAACCCTTAAATTTTTCATACAATTTTAGGGTTGTAGAACTTTAGTAGTTCTAACCAAATTTGTCACTAAACTTATATATTAAATACAATTAAATTGTTATGTGTCATAACCAAATTTAATTACGAATTAACAGAAATATTTTTAATGGAAATATATTATTTACTATTGATATAATTGTAGTATTTTAATTTAAAAATATAAGTTCTATAAATATTTAATTATTAAATATAAAAAAATCAAACTTTTAGAAATAGTTTCTTAAAGATTATAAAATTTTGTTGATTGAGCCAATAAATTAATGTCGTTAAGTTGATTACAGAATGAATAAGTACTGTTAGTTAATTTAACAACATTACATGATTGATTAAGTCGATAAAATTTGTCAATTAAATTGAAATCAACAATATTTTGTTGTATTAAGCCGATTTAGTAATTCAAATTCCATAAATTGGAGAATATATATTTGTATAGTGATTGATCATGTTTGATCTCTGGTTTGTAACAAAGAAACATAGGTGACACAACCATTAGTGTAACATACTTGACCACCCCAACCTTTTGGTCCCCGACTCTCTCGGTCTATGGGCCTACTAGTATCCGACAGTCATGCATGCTATTCCGAGAGGCTTTAAAGATTTGTTTGTTGGTCGTGTAGATCACCACGCGATGTTTTCTCATGCTTTGTCTTCACTGGCACTATTCCGAAAATAACTTCCCGGAAGGTCATTCATTCTTATATTGCTCGAGCATAAGCACGTTTAATTGTGGAGTTCTCTCTAGATTAGTGGCCGAAAGATAAATACACTTTGATTACATAGGTAAGCAGATTAATTCTTTTAAACTTTTGCTATGCACAATCATTTTTCTATAAACCAAGATGTTATAATTAGGCCTTAAAATTTGATATTTAGTAGAGAAAAAAGTTTACAGATTTTTAAAAATCATTTTTGAAAGTTTGATATTGATGCCCAGTATGGTATCAACAATTTATGATAAATGCATTTTCACCCGTTGGACTAAAGCATTTGTTTTCTTTAAAGTTTATTACGCACTTAGGTTAATCATACGCTACACAATAGTCTTCATAGTAGGAAGTAAATTAATGGAGATTTTGTGAATTGACTCGACGCCAAAAGAAAAATTACAAAGAGAAAGTAACTTTGACATACACATTGTGAACGTAAGAAAAATGGACTATATAGCATAAATTTTTTTTTTTTTTAAACTACTGAAAATTAGCAGCCACACGCGCATAAATACGTATACTTGACTTCGGAAAAATTAGAGATTAAATGATACTGACAGATTTGCAATGATGAGTCTACTTGTGAAAACGGAA
Source organism: Iberis pinnata (assembly GCA_900406425.1). Classification (NCBI taxonomy): domain Eukaryota; kingdom Viridiplantae; phylum Streptophyta; class Magnoliopsida; order Brassicales; family Brassicaceae; genus Iberis; species Iberis pinnata. The sequence continues at coordinate 26,439 of OVBE01003379.1, forward strand.
TTCAATTTTTTTAATCCAAATTGATAAGACATGTAGAGCCACAGGCACATCAAAAGCTTGGTGCATATAATATTTAACGTTAATAAGCAGTGTATCTCGAATCTAACACTAAAACACTATTTTAATATCAATTTTACACTAAAACTTCTCTAACTAAACTGTAAAAATTACACAGGGACCCTTTGGAATAAACAGGGACCCTTTGGAAACTGTTCGACATGCAGAATCAGAATGCAAAGCCTGGCATCAAGCAAACAAGAAACAAGAAAGAGTGGTGATAGTACAACACGAGCAGGAGATTATTTCTGAGAGATGTTTAATAGATGGATCATGGGCACAAAATACACTCTTTAGTGGTTGTGGCTGGACGTGGATAAATTCCAACGGAGAAACTCAGTTGATGGGAGCAAAGAACCAACACCAACGGCTTTCACCCCTACATTCGGAAATAGAGGCTCTAACTTGGGCAATGGAATGTATGCTACAGTTATCGAACTGCCAAGTATTTGGTGTAACGGATTTCACTTGATTCTTCTTATGAAGTTCAATCAAGAACACTTGTAGATTTTGAACCGAGTTATTCAATTTGTGTGAGTGATGATTTAAGATTGCTATTAAACTGAA
>OVBE01003380.1:0-27060 GCA_900406425.1 Iberis pinnata
AGACAGGACAATGTTACGAATTCGTATGCATTATGAGAATTGAAGTGAATCTGAAAATTTGTGTATAAATCCTGAAATAAAAAAAGTTTATGAATAAGCCGTATGAAAGAAGACAAGTTTGTGAAAGAGGACAATTACGGTCTTGTTCTGTATGCTAATGTTCAACTAATTTATGACACTATGAATCAGTTAACTGACACTTACACAATACTTAAGTGAAATTTATCTTTTGTAACAAACCATGGATGCGAGTTTTGTGAATTCTTTGATAGTTGGAGGAATCTTTCAGATTCTTCCCGACAATTACTGTTCAGTTTCCTTTCTCTGTGAATAAGAGCTTCCGAAAAATTTTAAATGAGGAGATAGGTTTGAACTTGATTTAATTTTTAGGAGTTGAGAAATTTAGAGCAAGGAAGTAATGGCGACAGTTGAGTTTTCTCGTCGAAAATTCGCAGAAAAGAGAAGACGAAGTGCGATTGCTTTTTGAAAATTTTTTTTATTCATGTGATAGAGATATTCTAGTGAAATGAGAGTAACTGTTTAAATTAGTAGGGACAATATTTGATATATAGTATAATAACGAACGAGAAATATAATATAGGATTAAATGATATTTAATTAATTTTAAAGTATGTATATACTACATTCCCCAGAAAAATAATTGTTAAGTAGAATAGTAGAAAGAAAATATATATATTGGACTCGAATCTTAAGTTTTAGACGTTATCTATAGCGAAACTAATATAATATCTTGGTGGGACCAAAGAATAATGATGCTATTAGTGCCACATCGTTTGATAAAATTGCATAAATATTTATTTGAAGATTTGGTATCTAATTTTGTTTTAGGTCTCCACTTAAGAAGCATACTGATATGGGAATAATGATAGACACGTGGAAGTTAGTAAATGGCTCGAGTAAATTGGATGTTAGGTTGGTTATAACAGCCAAAACAGAGTAACTGACGAAAACAGAGTATTAATAATAGAGAAGTCAAGTTTTCAGTTTCTTAGATCAATCTTGTGATAGTTTCTCTCTCTCTCTTTTCTCTATAATTCGAGTTGTAATCTCTTCCATGGAAGCTCATTCATTGTTTTAGAGTGGTTTCTCATTGTAAACTCTATACATTGTGAGTAAGGATTAGTACTTGTGTTGAGTATTGATTCTAGTCAATTCATAGTACATTCAGTTCTTATCAAAGGTATCAGAGCCTTAACGATCTCTGGAAATTGTGAAGCAATGGCGGAAACGAGGTCTCAAACTGCGAGAAAGGAGAATTCAAATCGGGATGAAATCGAAAATCTGGAAAATCATGTCTCAAGACAAGTGATATTGGCGATGGAGGAAATGAATTCCAGAATCGATTCAACGATTAATGCAAGATTCGCGAGTTTGAATGAATCCTTGGAGCAGAAGAATGAAAAAAAAACAGCTGAATTGTTTGAAGCTTTTAAAATTTTCGTAGACAACAATGGCAATACTGCGAAAACATCTCCACTTCTGGATAATCCGAATGATCATCATATTAACCAGCATGAATCATCTAACTCGAATCGATATGGTACGCATTCAAAATATTCTGCTATAACTCGTCTTGCAAGATTAGATTTCCCTATATTCAATGGTGACAAGGTGAAAGATTGGTTGTTTAAAGTTGAATAGTTTTTCTTAATTGATCGAACACCTGATAATTTGAAGATTATTTTAGCCTCTATTCATTTTGATGATGATGCTTCTGCTTGGCATCAAGCTTTGATTCAATCTGAATCAAGTGTAATGGCTACACGAGATTGGTCTACCTATAAACTGTGGTTATTAGAAAGATTTGAAGAAGTTCTGGATGATCCTATTGCTGAATTGAAACAATTGCATGAAACAAATGAAATTGCAGAATACCACAATAAATTTGAGCTAATAAGAACAAGATTGAACCTTTATGAAGAGTATTTAATTAGTGCTTACCTAGCTGGACTAAGATTAGATACTCAAATGCATTTGAGAAGGTTCCAACCAAGATCAGTTAGACAATGCTTACTCTTGGGTCGTTTGTATGAAAAGGCTCATCCCAAAAAGCCATTCAATCAGAACTGGTCTATACACAAACAGAAGATGATTGATACAGGTTCTTCTGCTGTGAGTCACCAGAAACAAACATTTTTACAGTAGGTTTTGTTGGCAAAAGATAAAGAAACTGGTATTCAACCTAGAAGAACATTGTTTAAAGAAGAAATAAATGAAAGAAGAGCTAAGGATCTATGCTTTCAGTGTGATGAAAAGTACACTCCAGAACATTATTTGAAGCATAAAGGACAATTACACATGATTGAATCTATGGAAAATGAGAATTCATGAAGTAAAGAGGATTCTGATACAGAAGAAAAAGGAGAAATAGCTCACATTTCTGTTAATGTTGTAGCTGGCATTTCAAACTACTGGACTATGAGGGTCAGGGGAACACATGGGAAGAAAGTCCTTTTTATCTTGATTGACTCAGGCTCTACTCACAACTTTGTTGATTATCAGGCTGTAAATAGATTGGGATGCAGAATGGAAACAGCTGGTTCAGCTAAAGTGGCAGTAGCTGATGGGAGTAAACTAGCTATGAAAGGTAGATTGAACAAATTTCTGTGGAATTTTCAAAACTACACTTTCACAGCTGACTGTATGGTCATTCCACTGGGAGGTTGTGACATGGTGTTAGGCATTCAATGGTTGCAAACTTTAGGACCAATTACATGGGACTTTAAAACATTGGTTATGCAGTTTACATTTAATAATGTGAAGGTTGTTCTACATGGTCTTAAGCAGGGCTCTGTTAAAGAGTTGAAGAATATTAGATTCAACAAATTACAAGAGAATAATAGTCAAATGGCTATGATTTGTTCATTTAATGTTAGTAATTTGGAGGGTACACCTCAAGTATCTGCATCTACAAATGGCAGGAACATCCAATATCCTGAAATTAGTGAGTTTTTGCATATGTTTTCTGATCTATTTGAAGTTCCTACTGCATTACCACCCTTTAGACAGAATCATGATCACAAGATTCAGCTATTGAAAGGGTCCAATCCAGTTAATTAACGTCCTTATAGATATGCAGTATATAAAAAAATGAGATTGACAAGATTGTTCAGGAGATGTTGGATAGTGGAACTGTTCAATCAAGTTCAAGCTCAATTGCTTCTCTAGTTGTATTAGTCAAGAATAAGGATGGTACGTGGAGGCTATGTGTGGACTATCGAGGGGTAAACAATATCATAGTTAAGGATCGTTTTCCTATTCCACTTATTGAGGACCTCGTGGATAAATTAGGTGGTTCTCGGATATATTCAAAAATAGACTTAAGAGCTGGTTATCATCAAGTTAGAATGGCTACATAAGATATTCATAAGACTGCCTTTAAAACACACAATGGACATTATGAATATCTTGTGATGCCCTTTGGTCTTACAAATGCACTAGCAACATTTCAAGGCTTGATGAATGCAGTGTTTAAAGAGCTTTTAAGGAAGTGTGTGTTAATATCTTTTGATGATATACTCATCTACAGCTCTTCTCTCAGCAATCATGTTCTGCATTTAGAACAAGTGTTCTTACTCATGAGACAGAACAAGTTATTTGCCAAGATGAGCAAATGTGCATTTGTTGTACCAAAGGTTGAGTATTTGGGACATTTCATGGATGCTGCAGGTGTATCAACTGATCCAGCAAAATTAAAAGCAGTAGAGGAATGGCCATTACCAATCAATGTGAAGCAATTGAGGGGATTTTTGGGACTCAGCGGATATTACAGACGTTTTGTGAAGAATTATGGATCTATAGCAAGACCTTCGACAAATTTGACCAAGAAGGATGTTGTAGGGGATTTGACAGTTGCTGCTACATTTCCAACTATACATCATGATTTACTTGTTCACAAGCCAGAAGTAATTCTGGAGAGGCGCATGGTTCAACGCCAAGGAAGGGCAGCCACTCAAGTTTTAGTAAAAAATGGGCAAATCAACATATGGAAAAAGCTACTTGGGAGTGGTACTATGATTTTCTAAAGAAGTTTCCATCATTTGATGAACATTGAGGTCAAGCTTCTTTAGGAGGGGAGGATTTGATATGGGAATAATGATGGACACGTGGCGGTTAGTAAATGGCTCGAGTAAATTGGCTGTTAGGTTGGTTATAACAGCCAAAACAGAGTAACTGACGAAAACAGAGTATTAATAATGGAGAAGTCGAAGTTTTCAGTTTCTTAGATCAATCTTGTGATAGTTTCTCTCTCTTTTCTCTGTAATTCGAGTTGTAATCTCTTCCATGGAAGCTCATTGATTGTTTTAGAGTGGTTTCTCATTGTAAACTNAATTAGTAATTGTGTTGAGTTTTGATTCTAGTCAATTCATAGTACATTCAGTTCTTATCACATACCCATAGCAATTTAGTTAGGATTTTTATTCTTCTAATTTTCTTTTTCTTCATCATATATATATATATATATTATAAATTGTATAATAATTCTCATCACAAGGAAGAAGCTATATATATATATATATATATTATAAATTGTATAATAATTCTCATCACAAGGAAGAAGCAGATTCACAAAAGATAAATACCCTCATAACCCAAATGATAAGAAACACCTAACCGAAAAAGAATTTTTGAAACTGCTAACTAGAGAAAAACTCTCAAACTGAGAGAACATAGTTTATAATAATCTAAACTAATAAATATGATATCTTCTAAATCTCTGATTATCAGTATANACTGACGTAGGCGATATTAGAAGAAAATATGCCCCGTAAGTGTTGTACTCCCACACTTAATACAATACTAATGATGACATAAACCAAAAATGAACTTTTATTATTAACATAAACAAAACACACATAATGCAAAATAAAGACCCAACAAAGTATTATTAGGCTAATAGGATCGTCCAAAAAGATATTGGAACTATCATAAAGTAATAAGTGGCCTATTATGATACCCAACGGTAACTAGCCATTCGGAAGCTTCCACCAACCATATGGGGATAACATTTTCTTGATCTCAGATGAGAGCACCTGGAGGTTGAGGCAACCACCATGAGCGAAGCCCGACACACAAATAGAGGTAAATGAAGCTCCTCCAACAAAAAATTATTGGCAAAACCACCACAAATCACCACCTTGAACAGAAATTTGGGCCATTCAAGCCAACAAAACCCATAATCGACCGCCAGAAGCCGTTGACCATCTCCAAGTGAGATACCGAATCAAGGGAAACGACCCACAATCACCATATCTAAACGGCAACGAAACAAAGTCGCCACAGACAAGACCACCATGAGCCTCTTTCTCCCTCCCTGTTAGTAGTATAGAGCCGTCTAGATGAAAGGGAGTTTCACCACCGCCACATGCGGCATGTCGGAAAGGACAAAAAAAAAAGCCAGTTCAAGAAAAATGAAAAAGAAACTGCGCCTGACGACAACTACACCAAAAAATATAAGTAAAAGGAGATGTACGATGTCGGCCTATGGCCAGACACCAACTACAAAACGAACAATGATGAAGTGTATTTAATCAAAATGAGAGAGGAGAAGCGTAAAGAGAAAGTTTTTGTGACTTGAGAAACATAACGGTGCTTGGATTTTTTTCTAATTACACCAACTATAACACAATATAATTATTTATTTAAAATCTTGAATTAAAACTATAATATTTGTTGTATATAGTGGTATGCATATAATATATTTTAAAAACTATAATGTTATCAATTATTAACGAAAACCATTTAAATTTAGTAAAACATTAATACACATTTTTTGTCAACATATATATATATATATATATATATATTATAGATTAGAGAAAATACAAATCCACACAGGGTAAATAAAGTCCCACTAAGGAGAAGATACAAATCTATACTAGGCAGATGCTCTCACAAGGAGATAAATTAAGTACTCCAAAACGGAGTTTAGAAATAAGTCCCGAAGGACCACGGAACCTAGAATAGCTAATATTTCTAGACCAACATAAACAAACCCTAGTATCCTAATAAACTGGTCTATGGCCATCACGGGAATTATGCACCAGAGACATGCCCTTGAAAGTTTGTACCTCCCTATCTAACACTAACATGTTGAAATTTTTTATAAAGTACGGAAATACAAAATATACTAAAATGGGCCTAAAATATAGACAAAATAAAACAACCAATAACTAAACCCTAGGCCCAAATTGCTTAAACAATCCCCATCTCCTCTGCCACACGGAAGAAACCTAATCGACACCAGCAACCAGAGCTTGCCAGAGCAATCTTGTGTCTCCACCATCGCAACATAGGCAGACGCCATCATGTCAACTAACCAAGCTTCAAGTATCTGCTTCTTTCGCGCAGTAAACCCCGACTTTTCATTCGACCACTCATCAAGAACCGACAACCTAACCTAACCTGCTTTACCTGTAACAAAACCGCTATTAGAAACATAAACATTACAGTCACCAACAGAGTTGAAAACCCAGTCCATGCAAGCCATCCAACACATGGACTCAACAACCAATTGATCACACCACCACCGGATCCAAGAGCGGACCAATGTAACGATTGTCGACGGGACAAGACCACCAGATCCGAGACTAGATGAGACATCCAGATCAAGAAACGAAGGTTCAGTCCATGAGCGACGGTAAAGAGATCGGAAATTAACTAGCATGATCTATACATATAAAAAGAGGAAGCTAGTAGCCGAAAATAGAAAAAGAAAGAAAAGCACGGCATCGGCCAGAGGTCAAAAACCGACGAACCAAAAGGAGGAGGAAGAATTCGAAGTTGCTGCAAAGAGTTAAAGAGATAAGAAGTTAGGTGAGAGAGAAGAGAGGAGTAAACATCACCTACACACACTACAAGAAATCAAAGCAATTTCTTACCGGAGAAACCGACTGATTAAAATCCATCGGAAATATCCAACGGATAAATGTTCCATCGGTAAATTTATCAATGACCAATAGACGTCGGTTGTACCGATGGAAAACCGACAGAAACTTACTGATGGTAACTAACCCGTCATTGTTCCATCGGTTTTTTGGACAAAATTTTCCCGTTTGAAACTAACCGTTTTTATCCGTTGCCAACGACTATATTCGTAGATATCGACAGAACATCTGTAGCAATTCTGTCAATAAATAATTCTATAAATTCAACACCCTCCCATTAACAACTTCACAAACAAAATTATAAAATGTCTACTCCCCCTTATTTTCGATCATGGATGGATAGTGAAAAAATGAATCCTGAAACAAAGCTTTTGAACGATGAATATGAAAATTGTGTTATGGAGTTCATGGAATTAGCATGTCGACAACCTCAGCAAAAAAAAAACAGTCGTAAGTTAACATGTCCATGCTCTTTATGTCGGAATTATCACAATATCAGGATATATATAGTGTGGAATCACTTATATGTGAATGGTTTTATACCGAGTTATAAAATTTGGTATTTACATGGAGAACGACTTGATATTTTTGCTAGTAGTAGCGATAGCGAACAATTGGCCGATAGAATAGAGGAACCTAGAACGGAATTAGATTTTGGGGCACCTACGGTTTAAATGGTTAATGACATTTATAGGGAAAATATAGAGTCGGCGCAAGTTTCAAATGAAACACCTAATTTAGAAGCACAACCATTTTTTGATATGCTAGACGCAGCGAATGAGCCATTATATAGAGGATGTATAGATGGTCATTCTCCTTTATCATCTGCAAGTAGGTTGATGGGATAAAGACGGATTATAATTTGCCTGAGGATGCAATTGATGCAATAGTTAATTTTGTGAAGGATATCTTGCCAGAGGATAACAATGCTCCCAGTTCATATTACGAGATACAAAGACTTGTTTTTGGGCTTGGATTGTCGTATCAGGTTATAGACGTGTGCATCAATATTGGAGACATGATCAAAATCGGACGACTTGTCGATATTGCCGCAAACTAAGGTATATAGATACATGTGGTAGAGTTTTAGTGTCTTACAAGAGGATGTGGTATATGCCACTAACATATAGGCTAAAGAGATTGTATAAGTTTGAGAGAACAACTGCGGCAATGAGATGGCATGCTGAGCATAGATTTGATGGAGAGATACATCCTTATGATGCCAAAGCTTGGCGTCATTTTCAGTCTACTTATCTGGATTTTGCATGCGGGAGAAGAAATGTTTAACTCGGATTAAGTACAAATGAATTTAGTCCATTCGGGAAGCATGGTAGACAATATTCTCTATGGCCAGTCATCATTACACTTTACAATTTTCCATCATCTTTGTGTATGAACCGAGAGTTTCTATTTCTCTCTGTTCTTGTACTGAGCCAGAGCATCCGAAACGAGTGCTTGATGTGTTTTTGCAACCTTTGATATATGAGTTGAACACATTATGGGAGTATGGGGAGGAGGTGTATGACGTGTTGCTACAACAAAATTTTAAGATGCGTGCGGTTATTATGTGGACTATAAGCGATTTTTCAGCATATGGAATGTTATCTGGATGGCAACACACGGAAGACTAGCATGTCCATATTGTAACGATGATATGAACGCATTCCAACTGAAGAATAGAAAAAAAACATGTTGGTTTGATTTTCACCGAAGATTTTTGCCCCCAAATCATCCATATCGTCGATCAACTACATTATTCACAAAGAAGAGATGTGTTGAAGGTCCATCAACTGAATTAGATGGCACATAGCTATTAAAGCAAATTTTCTATTTTGGTGTCAAGATTACCAATGATGCTAATGTTGGTGGGAATGGACATGCCCATTATGATAGTCACAGAGAAAATCATAACTGGCACAAGAAAAACATATTTTGGGATTTTCCTTATTGGAAAAACGCATTTGTTGAGGCATAATCTAGATCTCATGCATGTTGAGAAAAACTTCTTCGAGAACATTATGAACACCATGCTTAATGTCCAAGGGAAAACCAAAGACAATTTGAAGTATATATTAGATTTGTCGGACATTTGTTCTTGTCCTCAGCTTCACATCACAGACGATGGAAGATGTCCAATACCTACATTTAGATTATCTAAGAAGGCAAAGGATGAGTTCTTTCACTAGATTATTCAAAAGGTCCAATTTTCCGATGGATACGCATCTAATGTGAGAAATTGTGTTGATATCAGAGAAGGCAAGTTCATTGGTATGAAAGTCATGATTGTCATGTAGTGATGCAACGCCTTCTCCCATTTGCATTTGAGCATCTCCTTCCAACATATGTTCATGAATCCATTGAAAGTATTAATTTATTCATTTGTGTACAACTTAGTTATATGTTTTAATTATTGATTTCTTATAGTGTTTTCTTGAATTTCAGCGATTGGAGCATTTTTCGTGATATTAGCCGAATGACACTTACTGCGGATGGTATATTCACATTACATAAGAATATACCCAAGATCCTTTGCGATTTGTAGAAGATTTTCCCACTGTCATTCTTCAACGTTATAGAACATCTAACGGTTCACCTTCCTCGTGAAGCATCAGTAGGTGGACCGGTTCTATTACATGCCTTTTGGAAAGGTACATTTTTCACTTGAAGAAGAAGGTCAAAAATCTTAGCAGAGTAAAAGGTTCTATTATGGCATAGAGCATCAACGAAGAAGCTGAAAATTTTGCAGAATATTACTTTCTAAGAAATGTTCGTACGAAAAGCCGAAGAACTGCTCGATATGATGACGGTGGAGAACATCCTATATATCCCGCTTACGTCCCAATTGTCTTCCAAAAAATTGGACGACTTAGCAAAAAAGATAAGACTCGCCGACTTACGGAGCAGGAGTGGAGACATCTACATACGTATATCCTCAGTAACTGTGAAGATATGTTGGAGTATGAAAGGTAAATTAACATGAAAACTTTACTNTATTACTCTTTTCTTTTAAAATTTGTTATGATATAGTGGGCTATAACTTCTTTATCTTATTACCTTGTAGGATATACTTGGCGATGGTCCGTGGTTACTTTCTGGATAAATCTGAAGACGAAGTAAAAGCTCTTAAACAAGAAAAGTAATACAAGTGACTACGATATTTTGTAAGTGTGTGATTATATGAAAATTAATTAAAATTTTAAATTTTAATATTCTAATTAATGTGAATTTTATATAGGTTCGAGAGGAAACAACTATTGGTCGAGTGCTTCCAACATGGTTGATCAAACTAGCATGAGGTCAGAACAACAATGTTACATCCTACCCAAGATATTAAACGTGAGAATTCGCTTTCAAAGTTCACGATATAGATAGGGGGAGGAAAAAATTAGACCATGGATTTTCGGCGGATTTGGAGGTCAACATGCAATCCGTCGATAAGGTCAACATGCAATCCGTCGGTTTCCGTCGATATTTTTGCCGCGTTTCATTTTCCCAAAAAATTTGGAAACGTGCCAAATTCAATTTATTTGTAAACCGACGGATTGTCGTCAGAAATCCATCGGTTTCTCAGATATTAAAAAACCAGAAACTCTCTTTCTCTTCTATTTTCACGCGAAGAACTTCGATTTCTTAGGGAGTAAAAGCTTCAAATCTTCGATTTTCACCTATCAATGGCTGAAAGAAACTCAATGTAAGTTATATTTAGGCTTATTGTGTTGATTTTGTTGGATTTGTAGGAATTTTAGGGTTTTTAGAAAGTTTAGAGATTTTGGGAAAATTGATGTTCTTGATGGATTTTGGATTGTTTAGTGGATTTTTGAATTTTTTAATTGTTTGATGGAATTAGAGTTGTATTGTGAATTGAGAAATTTGATGAATTTAGGAATGTTAGGGTTTTTAGAAGGTTTAGGAAGTTAAGGGTTTTTGTAAAATTTTGAGAAATTTGATGGATTTAGGAATGATAGGGTTTTTAGAAAATTTAGGACTTTAAGGTTTTTTGAGAAATTTTGTTAATTTTGATGGATTTAGGAAATTTGGGGTTTTTCGAAAGTTTAGGAAGTTAAGGGTTTTTTTAGAAATTTTGTTAGTTTTGATGGATTTAGTTTAAAATTTATTTATTTTAAATAAAACATTGTAAATAAAAGTTTAAAATTTACATTTTAAATATAAGATATATATATATATATATATATATAATAAAGCTTATAATTTTTTATATTTAATATTAAATAAATTTGATCCATAGTAAATATTAATTTTCTTTGACCATAATTTAAGTAATTACGGTCATTTCTCTTATACCATGGGATCGAGACAATTTCACACATCGGGAGATATAGCGGGGTCTTCCTTGACACCTTTCAACACTCATGTGCCGAAATCTCACGCACCTACCAAGCAACCATGTCAACACCATCAGCTCCCACAGAGGTTGACTTTAGAGGAGATTTTGGTCCAACCGGGACGTGAGCGAATGCCGTTTTTGGATCCAAGTGGCATGGATGGGACGACGTGGTTTCCGGCTTCATATAATGGGATCACGAAGTGCATCAAGTCACTGATGCACAATATTCTTAAATTAGAGTATCTGAAGTTTACAGACATGCCCTCGACGGAGAAGGAAGTTTGGTTATACCGTTTCGTAATAAGAATTTTTTAAAAATATTAACTTAAATATATAATTACTAACACTAAATCTTTAAATCATATAGCAACAGTTTTACTGGAGACCAGACATTACCTTTATAGTGCGGAGAGAGTTCAACGCTAAAGCGGTGAGGACTTACACTAACCACGTGTATTCGTGGAAGGACGCGTGGTACAAAACCAGAAAGAAGCACACAAACATGCCTGCATCGCTCCTTACTCCATTCATAGCGTACTGGGAAAAAGAAGACACGAAAAATAAGTCGCAGAAGAACTCGAAGAACCTGTGTAGCGACTGGGACGGTAGGGGGATGTCGACTAGCAACGTTGGTGTTAGAAGTTCGTTCACCTGACAGTCTGATTTGTTATGATTTAAAACTTTAATATAGTAGTTTTTTTTGATGAATACTATCTAACATTTAAACTTTTATATGTTGAACAGCGAGCTAAGAGTGGCCACGAGCCGTCGCCCCTTGAGATTATAGAAGATTTCCACACGAACAAGACGACTGGAGAAGTTTAGGACCCGCTGGCTTGGGAGATTGTCAAGACGTCTAAAAAACCTATCGAGGAGATCTGGTCTACTCGGATATCTCAAGGGGATGGCGACGACATCTCCATGGAGACGGTATATGAAGCTATGTCTCAGGTAAATTATATTTAAATTTAATTACATACTACTGCATATTATTAATACTAATACAATATTAATTTTTTTTTTCAGACTACGAAGAAGTCCAATGACCGGATGTTCAGGTTAGGGGACATGGCCGGTTATTGCTTCCCAAGATCGGGATCCCGAGCTGCAATAGATCATTATGAGGAGTTTAGGAGGAAGAACGAGGAGATTGAGAGAATCAAGAAGAAAATGGATGCATAAGCGAAGGAGATAGAGGAGATGAAGGCTTTGCAAGCGGAGCGCGACGCTCAGATGGAGGCGATGCAAACTTCACAAGTTAGGATGAAAGAGTTTATGAGACGTTCCATGGCTAGATTAATATATTTATCATTTTGTATAATTACAATTTTATGATTTTAAGAATATTTAGAATTTTTATGAATGTTTTAATTTTAGTTTTATATATTTTTTGAATTTTATTTTTATATTAACTATAAATGAATTAATTTATATTAACTTTTAATTTAATTTTTTACAAATTTTTTCCGTTGATATATATATATATATATATATTTATAATTTTTTCAAAGCATCTGCCGATAATCTGTCGATATTTCCGACGGATTATCGATGGATTATAACTGACAGAATTAACCGTCGGTTATAATCCATTGATAACCCGTTGGAAATATCGACATATTATCGACAAATTTACAAAATAGACCATTTACAACCGACTGACCACATCGGTCGGTAATCCATCGGTTTAACTTTGTTATAGAAGAAAAATCGTTGGATATGTCTGTCAGCTTGTCCGTGTTTTTTTGTAGTGACATTTACATCATTATATATCAACTATCAAAAATATAGTTTAATTACAATTAATTTATTATTAGACCGATCAGTTGTTGCACAAAAAGTAGTGATAGTCGGCGAACCTTAATTACCCAAAATAATAGAGATTTAACAATGACAGATAAGCCTAATGGTTTTTTTTTGGATTACCAAAATCATTGGAATTTTGGAGTCACTAAAGTAAAATAAATGATAAGTTTTTACGACATAAGATACGTCTTGATGCGCACGTTGTGGGAGAAGGGGGATAGGGAAAAGGAAATCCATATGATATGCTTTGTATACTTGTCTACAAAGCATATAAAAAAAATTTAGTGCTCAAAGCTGGGCACTATCACATATATCATCGCATAAAAAAAAATTTAATTACTAAAAGATTAAAAGAAAGGTAACACCATAAGATCTGTTAATGATCAAACATTAACAAAGGTTTCAAAGACTCTAAAACAAGGAGAAGGTGTGAAGCATTTTTCAATCAACATCGAAATGGGCCTGATTCAAGCCAAAGCCTAGTCTCCAAAACCAGCTCGAGATAAAGATCAGACCGTTGCAAAACAGGAAAAAGAATATTGTTGAAAAGCAGAGTCTGCATAGTCTAAAAAAGCAGAATGTAATGAAAAATTGTGTGACAAATCAAAACCTATTTCATGCTTTGGGATTGCTGAATTCAGCTGATGATTGACATGTGACATTAGATCAAAAGAGGATACATTGTAGTTTCAATATAAATAAGCTCAATGACGTAACAAAAGTTTTAAGCTTGATGAAATAAAAAGTCCAATCTTTAAGCTCAAATCTTCTTCTTTCATGGTATCAGAGCCATGGATCTCTATTCATATCCATCTCTGAATATCACAAATTGTGTCACAATCAAGCTTACAGAGAAAAACTATATGCTATGGAAATTTCAGTTTGAAACTTTTCTTTAGGGTCAAGGTCTCTTAGGCTTCATCAATAGAGCTCTTCCCCAGCCTGCGCCTACAATCATCGTACCACACATATACGGAGGTAATATTAAGACTGTAAATCCAAATTATCCAGCCTGGTTAAGAGCATATCAGGTGGTAAAGTCTTGGATTTTAGGATCTCTTTCTGAATACATTTTTGGAGAGGTAATTAATGATGTCACTTCTTACAATGTGTGGTAAGCTTTGGCTCACCATTTCAACTGTGTGTCTTCTTCACGTCTGTTTGAACTGCAAAGAAAGCTTCAGACAACATCAAAAGGGGAAAAACCCATGGTTGAATACTTGAAGGAAGTGAAAAGTATATGTGAGCAGCTGGCTTCCATTGGAAGTCATGTACATGAGAAAATGAAGATCTTTGATGTTCTACACGGCTTAAGCAAGGAGTATGAGCCAATAAAGACAAGCATTGAAGGTTCTATTGATCTGTAACCAACCCCAACTTTTGAAACCATCACTCACATACTTATAAGCTTTGATGACATACAACAAGGATATGCTAATGATCTCTCTGCCTCACCACATTTGGCTTTCAATGCTGTAAGAACAACTGATAACTCCAACTATTACAGCAACAATAGAGGCAGAAACAGTGGTTACAACAGAGGCTACAATAGAGGCAGAGGTTCTTTCTCTACTAGGGGAAGAGGTTTTCAATAGCAGATTTCATCCTCTTCAAGTACTGCCAGCTCTTTTGGTGATGATAATAGACCTCTTTGTCAGTTTTGTGGAAAACCAGGCCATCAAGCCCCGAAGTGTTGGCACAAGTTCAACAATAGCTACCAAACTGAAGACCTTCGAAGTGCTTTAACTACCATGCGTATTATTGATGTCACTGATAATTCTGGTCATGAATGGTTCCATGATTCTGGTGAAACAACACATATCACAAGCTCTCCTCACCATCTTCAACAGGCTCAATCATATGCAGGAACATATGTTGTAATGATTGGAGATAGAAATATTATGCCAATTACTCACACAGGTTCAACTAGCCTCACTTCCAATACATGTAACTTACCTCTATAAGATGTTATGGTTTATCCTGCTATAGCAAAGTCTTTATTGTCAGTTTCAAAACTCACACATGATTACCTCTGCCTTGTTGAATTTGATGATGATTTTGTGCGTGTTAATGATAAGGAAACAAAGAGGCTACTCATCCTATGAAACAAATATGATGGGTTGTATATGTTGAAGAACAACATATTTCAGGTGCTCTATTCGTCAAGAAAACAATCCACTAGTGATGAAGTGTGGATGAGACATCTAGGACACTCAAACCCTCAAGTTCTTCAATAATTATCTGCACAAAAGTTCATCTCAATCACCAGAATAACCTAGAAGATATGCACATCTTGTCAACTTGGAAAGAGTATGAAATTACCTTTTTTTGCTTCTCTTTTTACTGCTACTGGACCTTTAGAGAAGATTCATTGTGAGCTCTGGGGTCTGCACCAATAATTTCAAATCAAGGATTTAAGTTTTATGTAGTTTTCATTGATAACTACTCAAGATTTTTATGGTTCTATCCACTAAAGATGAAATATGATTTTTTTCCAAATCTTCCTGAATTTTCAAGCTTTAGTTGAAAACCAATTTCAGAAAATGATTAGTATATTTCAGTGTGATGGGGGAGGTGAATTTGTAAGTTCAAAGTTTACACAACATCTTCAAAGTTGTGGAATCCGACAACAAATATCCTGTCTACACACCCCAGAGCAAAACGGATTAACTGAGAGAAAGCATAGACACATTGTGGAATTAGGCATATCGATGATGTTTCAGAGTAGAGTGCCTCAAAAGTACTGGATATGAGCCTTCTATGCAGTAAACTTCCTAATCAATTTGCTGCCATCTGCATAAAGAAACAGTCCTTATGAAATTCTTCAAGAATCTGCTCCTAGCTACACCTCCTTAAGAGTTTTTGGTTGTGTATGTTTCCCTATATTACGAGAATACATTACCGACAAGCTTGATCCAAAGTGTTTGAAGTGTGTATTTTTATGTTACAATACCAAGTACAAAGGGTACAGATGTCTGCTCCTATCTACAGGAAGAGTCTACATAAGTAGACATGTTATTTTTGATGAAGAAAGCTTCCCCTTTGAAGACATATATGCACATCTGCTTCCAAAACTAACAACCAATCTTATGCCAGCCTGGTACAAAAGCTTTCCTCCATATCAATCATTACAAAATACAATCACCAGTTCACTACCTAATACTCAGACTGCAGACAACAATAACTCAAGCTCTTGTCCAGCTATATTTGGTCATGACTCTGTCAGTCAACACACAATACATACCCTTTGTGATCACTACATCATAAATTACAATACTTGATCTGCCATTACCAGGTCAAACAATGGTTCAAGATGACTCAATTTCTGAAACTCCATAACAACAGCTCAATACTGCCTTGTCTACTACTGATGAATCAGATAGTCATGGGTGTACGACAGGCTTAGATCCTAAACGGATAGGCAACAACTATCTTGATTCACCTAGTAGGACATATAGTTCAGAAGCAGCTTTTATACCAACGACTGAAATCATTTCAGAACAAGTTACAGAATCAAGACAAGTTACTAGACCAGAACAAGTCTCTATCCCTGAACAAATATCTACCTTAGAACAACCAAACATACATCCTATGACCACCAGATTAAAAGTTAATCGAATTCCAAAATACGTTCTACTTACTCAAAAGGTTTCATACCCATAACCAAAGACAGTAATAACACCTTTGAAAGATGAAGGATGGACAAAAGCAATGCAAGAAGAAATGAAAAATTGTGCAGAGTCAAATACTTGGTCTCTAGTTCCTCATGAACCACACATGAATGTACTTAGCAGTAAGTGGGTTTTTAGAACAAAATTGAATATAAAACAAATGGACGTTAAAAACGCCTTTTTACATGGTGATTTAACAGAAGAAGTGTACATGGTTCAACCTGCATGATTTGTAAACAAAGCTAAACCAACTCATGTGTGCAAACTTGACAAATCCCTCTATGGTTTGAAGCAGTCTCTATGAGCCTGGTTCAACAAATTTAGTAGTTATCTACTTGAGTTTGGAATTGTATGCAGTATGAGAGATGCTTCATTGTTCATTTACAACCACGAAAATAACTTGGTTGTGTGCTATCTTAAAAGAAATAGGTGTTCCACTACACTCTTTAGGTGTTTTGTGACAACCTATCTTCAGTTTTACCTAACTGCAAATCCAGCCTTTCATTCAATAACAAATCACTTTGAGTTAGCTCATCATTACACCCAAGAAATAGTAGCACTTGGTGCAATCGTAGTCATACATGTACCAGCTTATCATCAGCTTGCAGATATCTATACCAAGCCCTTGCCTCATCGTGAATTTGCTGAGTTAAGGTTCAAACTTGGTGTAGCCAATCCACCCACACCAAGTTTGAGGGGGACTGTTAATTATCAAACAAAAACATAGGCTTCAAAGAATCTAAAGCAGGTAGAAGGTTTGAAGCATTCTTCAATCAACATTGAAATGGGCCAGATTCAAGCCAAATCCCAGTCTCCAAAACCAGCTCGAGATAAAGATCATACCGTTGCAAAACATAACAAAAATGTTGTTGAAAAGCAGAGTCTGCAGAGTCGGAAAAAGCATAATGAAATAAAGAATTGTGTGACAAATCAAAACTGATTTTATGCTTTGGGATAGCTGAATTCAGCTGATGATTGATATGTGGCATTAGGACAAAAGAGGATACATTGTAGTTTCAATAAAATAAGCTCAATTATGTAACAAAAGTTTTTAGCTTGATGAAATAAAAATTTCAATTTTTATGCTCAAATCTTCATCTTTCAAGATCTTCATAATAATTCTTAGTTATATAGAAACATATGAATAAACTGTCAAAGTTTAGATCAAAGTTTCTTTTTCATTCAATTATCAATGAAATTAAAAGTGAAAATATGAAAACAAGATAGTGATTTTTGTTTGTGGTGGAATAGTTAGATACACAATATTCTTAAAACTAAGATTTTTTTGAGTGAAGAAAACATCATGTCATTTTTGTTTTGTTCAAGTCATATTTTCGTATCCCTGTTATACAGTATCTATAAACTATTTATGAAAATATTGATTGCAATATATATTTGTATGCTTTGTATATATACTATGTAAAAATATTATTTAGTAATGTTCAATATACATATTGGTAATTGAGATGTTTAGCAATATATTATGTCATATTGATATGGTTGGGAAAGATCTGTTGTTTAACTGGTTTTTAAATAATTAAAGAAAACATACTTTACAACATAAATTTAAATATTTTGTATCGGAAGCGATCAATGACCATTGATGAACAGCTTGCCAAGTGATACATACAGACATATCAATATTGCCATCGTTGGTGTGAGGCAAACGTAACTATAAATCACACACTTTTTATAGTACCTCCTCCTCTTTATTGTTAGGTTATTTCTTCTATTCCAACACTCCACGAGGGGTTTCCATCAGGAAATTTGTACAAAAATATAGACTACCTTTTCAATGAAAGGAATAGTTATGTGGTAGAAGGCAATGAATATATTTGGATTGTTTTGTACATTTGGAAAACATGAAATGATATAGTTTTTAATAATTGGCAATAGGATCTTAGGGATATATTCTCCATAGCCACATCCGAAGCAACAGAGTGGTCCCTAGCTTGCGTTTCACAAAATAAAAAAGGAATATAGTCACATCAACCGTTACGGTCATAAATAACAATCCACATCTACTTCTAATTTTATCCCTAATTTGCTATATTGATGGTTCATGGAAACATGACGTTCCATTGAGTGGGTAGAGACATGTTTTTCAGGAAGTAAATGGAAACATAAATCTACTAGGATATTGAGGAACGAGATGAGATACTTTACCTCTCTATGTGGAACTCTTAAATATGTTATGGACCATGGATTGTCTCCTTCAGAATGGTGTGCAATGTTTCACTTTTGTTACAGATTTAGTGAAACTAACACAAATAACCAACAAATTAGGTGGGTGGCCAACATTTGCTACTGAATTAACAGATCTAGCTCAAACATACTCACATCACGAATTTTTACTTTCATCATCAACGACGGGAATACAATAAACAAATTGATTTACTTGCAAAAGCAGAGAAAATTAGTAATAAGCATTTTTTTTACGTTCATGTTGGGTTACCTCATTAGCTCGAGGATACATATAGTGTATCCTCAAATTAATAGGGCTTGTTTATATGTTAGCAAAAAATTTTATATATATTTTGTATCATTAAACTACTTTTTTGTTCCATTTTATTAAAATGATTTTTGGTCAAAAAGTTCAAAATGTTTAAGTCACAATAATTACATTAATTATTACTTTTAAATAAGTTTCATGTCGTATAAGAAATGTTATATTGTCACAAATTTTTTTTTTTTTTACAAACAAAAATCTAAAACTAAATGGAAGAAAAAAAATCAAAGCAAAAAGTGTTCAACGTATCAACAAGACAAATTCTACTTTTGTTCATAGATTTGATTTAAACAAACAATATTACGAAGAAGAAGTGGAAGAGATTCACTCCAACAACATCCGAACAAAAAGAGATACAATCAACTAGTAAGACAATTTTTAGCACCGTTCATAATTTGATCTTAACGAAACGTACTACGAAAAAAAAAGATCTTCCTCCAAAAGAAGAGATGTACGAAGTTGTCGTAAATATGCTAAAGATTTTGTTGCCTAAATATTTTGAGGTTTAAAGTATTATTTAAAATCTTATAATATTAATATTATTCACTAAGAAATTGTGCTTTGATATTTTTTCCTTTTTCTTATTCTGTTTTTTTTGTTCTTTTGTTTTAATTGGTTGTGATGTTCATTTTGTTTTTCTTTTGTTCTTTTTACTTCCAGATGTTTATGTAATTGGTAATTTTTTTTCTTAATTATTGGTGAGTTATTCAATTGTTGGTAAAATCGTGTATACAATAATAAGACAATAGATATGATTTGATTGCATGAATATATATTTGTATTTTATGATTTCAAACACAACATAACACGAACTTTTTACAAATATTACTATTAATTTTTAGTAAAGTAAAATTGGTGGTTTGTGTATTCGTACCACCACTCTTGTTATTGGTATTTTATGTATCAACAAAAACGTAAAATAAAAATAAGAAGATAAAATAAAATATTTAAAATTCAAAATAAAATAACTCATAACGTAATTCAAAATCAAATTTCATAATTTAAACAATGTAAAGAAAAAACACCGAAGTGCCTCCAAACACACCAAAAATAACAACCAATCAAATTTATTTGAGTGTGTTCATCACTTCTTCAACCAATGTAGCATCACAACTTATTTGCTTAGGAAGAAGACCATTTCTTTCAAGCATAACTTTCTTCAAATGTGGTATCTTGTACTTGTTTGATCCTTTAACTTTCATGATTTCTACCATACATGATTGAAGAGTCAAAAAATATAGTTTACCTTCTCTATGGGAAAGATTTTAAATGATTCTTCTACAACACTAAAATGATCTTCTATGGTTTTTAGATATTCCCTATGTTGCAATGATTGAATGGCACTAAAAAATCCAAAATCTAAAATATTTAGATCTTGTGAGTTTGGTGGTTGATACATCAATTTATATCAAAACCATTACTTGAAGCTGATTTTTAAAAATATTTATCTCAACATTCAACATGTGTTCTTGCATTGTCTTGTTGAATGAAGATAGTTTTTCTCTGATCTTCTCTTGGCTACTTTTCATGATTTCCAGAATGACTTTTTCAATCAATCATGTTTTTATATCTTCTCTTTTAACATAAGTTGACGCTTTTAATTCTAAAGTTTCAGCATCCCTATTCTTATTGCGCCTGTTAGTTAATTACATAGTAACAAATGAAAATATTCCAATTTTTCCAGAAAATATCTATTTTCCTTCATTATCAAATCTCGGACGAGCCATCGCAGCTAGAAACATTCCTCCTATGATGTGATTTTTTACTTTGACATGTATATATCGTGTGGATCATCTTCTACTGGAAGTAGATAATATTTTTTGGTCTTCTTCGTCATGTAAAACCACTTTTCATCAATATCTAAAATATTGTACATATCAATAAATTTTGGTTCACGAGGTAAGGTATTCTTATCTAGTATAGAAATGCAATATTGTAGCCTACCTCTTAGATTGTCTTCCTTTAAAAGCGGTTTGAGGGGATTTGAATGACGTCGAATGGCTCTTTCCTTTTTACGCCTATATAATGTTCCAACACTCATTTCCAAAGCCACAGAAAGTGTCTGCAAAGTTTTCCGAATGTGTAATGGAACACTAGCAACTTGATCTGAATCAAGTAAATTTTTTTTACGACAATAATTCTTGGTTCTCTTGTGGGTTATATCGACTTTTCCATTAGTAGTCGTTTCTTTTGCTCGTCGCCAAATCTTTTTGTACCGTTAGTATAGGTACTGACAATATATCAGAAACTTCTGTTGTCGTGTTTTTTTTTCAAATTTCCATTAACACTCCTTTTTAGTAAAGCATTACAAAATTTCCAATCTTTCATTAGATAGAAAACTTCTAGTTGTTTGAGATAGAACTTCATTTTCTGCTATAATAAAAAAAAAATATATACACATTTATCCCCCAAATTATAAGCAAGAAATTATTAACATAATAAATTATTTTTTCAAACTAAACAAAATCATTAAAACTAAATGAAACATGAAACAAAAGACATGGTTAATTTTATCTCATTATAGTGTGGGTGGACTATGTATCAATTGACGACCTAACCCTTAAAAAGTTTCATAAATTTTTTTTAAAAATCTTAAGAAGATGAAATAAACTTCAAATTTTTCAAAAAATCCAATTAACTAACAAAATTTTACGTCGAAAACTTCAGCTAAATATGAATATTTTTTTCACTTTTATCCAGAATAGCTAGAACACCAAGTTGACAAAGAACACATTATTTTTCTTTAAGTCACAAGTCTTTTCATTCAAAAAAAATCTTAAGAGGATGAAATACAGTTACATTATGTAAATCCATTAACGTAAGATTTTCAAAATTATGGACAAATTTTTTTTGAAAAATGAACAACACAAATAAACAAACAAAATCATCAAAAAACATAATTTACATAATGTCTGCAACATCATTTTATTTATTCGAAATTCCTTCGATATGATGACTTGGACTTTAATCCAACCCATCAATGATGAATCATGATGAGCAATTTGGTATCTTATTGTTTTTTTTTTTTAACAAGAAAATAATTTGATTTATTTTAAAAATAGAATAAAATAGTTACCTAGATCATGCTCAATAGGATAATCATTGAAGTCAAACATAACTTCATTGCTATTGTTTCTGTAAGTTTCTTTTGGAGTTGGAATTTTGTTGAAATCAACCAAAATTTCATTTTCATAAGTTAAAGGTGGAAAATTCAAATCGATATGAAAATCCATGAATAGTTTGTAAATGATTGTTATTTTGATAAGATTTATAAAGAAAAATATGCTTTCGATATGTTTTGGCTCCATGATAAAGATTTGAACGTTTTATTCTAAATTGTTTATGAAATTTTTGGCTCCAAATTTTTTTTGGCACAAGTTTTTATTGACGTTAGATAGATTTATGTAGTTTAAAAAATATAAATGTTTAGTTGACCTAGGATTTTAAGATGACCATTTAAATTCTCATTTATTTATAATATTTTTTAGTTTTTTAAGAGAAGTAAATTTTCTTAATTTGTGTGTATTTTTTATGATGAAATGTTAAATTTATTGATCAAAAGGGATAATGTACATATTTTACAAACAAACGTTGGAAAGATTAAGAACCTTTAGGTCGAAAGAGTGTGCAACGTTTCCTCGTTAAACCCCATTACTAAAAAATCTAGTTGATAAAACTAGCATTGGAAAAAAGAGTACAATCGTTGTACACAACCTAGAAGATAGATAAAAAAAAAACAGGTTGTAATGAGAAAGCGTGGAACGGCGATGTCATGGTCTCGTTTTTGCTAAGGATGTAGTAACTCCCACCGAGTGCAAAGGTGATGAAGTGGAGATTGTATATCATATTGAAGTCTGGTGATGCGATCCCGAATGGAGCGAGTGATGGCTGATGTAAGGAAGGCGTGAGAGCAATGAGGCTTGCCATGACTACGACTATTACCCTCACGCCATATATGATAAATAGTGGTTTGAAAACACATCTAGAGAAGAAAACGATCAATCGTAGAGAGTGAGTTGTGGCGAAGAAAGATAAGAGTGCGATTCTAATCCGACGAAAGACAGCGTCGAAGAATGGTGGATGTGAGCGCGGACCAGACTGTAAACGAGTGTGGACATGCGAAGTAAATATGCTCACGAGATTCGTCAGGCTCACCACAAAGAGTACATGGTCGAGCAATTCTCCAAACGCATACGCCTACTTGTTTGTAACATGTCAATGACAGCAAACGAGGAGATGAAAGCATATCTCGGGATAGATTGGAAGCATCAAATAGTAGAAGACCAAGATTGTTGAGGATAAAAAGAACTTAATAATTTGTGTGTTTTATTTTAAACATCTTATATTTTGGGATAGAGAGAGTACTGTTTAGATAATATTATTAAATATTTGAGATGAATATGTTATAATTGTTGTAACTACAAAATAAATACCGTATTCATCTTAGGAAAATAAACCATGAAGTTTTATAATTTTTTGTGCCAGGGAGTAAATGCAAATTTTATAGTGCTTAACTAATTCTCCACAGTACAAAAAATACTACTAATTTTTGTTACGTTCTGTCAAATATTATTTTCTAAATCATATTCTGCCATAAATTAATGGTTTATGTATAAGATATTAAACAAAGTGAAAAAATTTGATTGGATATATTATAATGAATTTTGAAAATTTTCAACCTCATAAATATATAGCAAACAGGTTTTGTTACGTCTTCTAGTGCTTTTATGTGTAAACCCTTACATTTGGTGGCATTAAGTAACTTAAGTATCACAATACTACTTCCTCAAACTTAGAAACAGGGCCGGTCCTGGGCAAAGTGTAGCGTCCGTGAACAAAAATCCTGGCCGGGACGGCCAGTTTAGAACATGAAAGTCGAGAACATAGAGGTTCAGTCAGCATGTTAGGGAAATTTTTGGAAAAATGCTAAGTATAGCAAATCAGTTCGAGAACAATGCTAAGTTTATGAATGGTTCCTTGACTGGTTCGGGAAAATATGCATCATGTGATTGAATTCCAGTCTAAGTCTATTTTTTTATCAATTTTTATAATTAATAATTAAATAGGCAGTGACTCCTCAAATACATGTAATGTATACTGGTGGAATTCCGAAAATTGTCACTAATGTATTATAGGGGGTGGATGTAGTCGAGGACTAGACCGGTTGGGTTGGATGGACCGAATGATGCTAAGATCCCCTTAGACCATGCATGGGAAACATGTTTGGGATGCTTGACAAGCATCTTTGGACCAATTTGGGAAGATCGATAGATCACGACTTAGATCAGATCAAGTGGGAATCCGATTGGAGTTGGATAAGTTCGGTCAAGGACTGAGCTAAAATCATACGATCAAGTGGAAATCCGGTCAATTGAGCTGATTCTGAGAATTTCGGAAGTTGGTCGGATAGTTGGTAGCATGGTTGGTGAAAGTTGGTGGAAGTTGGTGAAGTTGGTCGGAGGGTTGGTGAGAACCGTCGAATCCAGACAGGATGGTCGGATTCGGACAAGGCAGTTGAGATTGTCGAGTTCGGACAAGGCAGTTATGCCTGTCGGCAGTTGAGTCTGTCGGACCATGCGTCTGCAAGTGAACACACACACATAAGCGGTTATCCGGACTGATGTTCGCATCCAAACGTGGGCGGTTATGCGCGATAAGGTGCCTAAGCGGTTTTCTAAAGAATGTCGCGGATTGATGTGATGTCATGTTTTGATTGAACGGTTGAAGGAGCGGTTGCCTCGACTGAAAGCCGCCATCTCGCCTATATAAATGAATTGATCGGCTCATTTCAACTCTTTGCGGGAGAAAAATATCCTGCAGAGAGAAAGTTAAGCATAGAGAGAGAAAGTCGAGCAAGGGAAGATCAGTTCGTGAGTTAGCCGAGAAGGTGGAGAATCATTATGTCCAAGTGCCGATCAAACCCCAGAATCCCGAAGCAATCTAGTCAGTTCGTCCAAATCATTAAGGTGAGTGCGTGTAATGAACTGTTAGACTCTCTTTGTGATTTTCTAAGGGCTATGTAAGCTGATTACTGTTAAATAGCCTTTGCGGATAAGTATGCATGATTCGGGTATATAATGACCGAATCATGAACTGATAAGGCAATGATGCCAGAAATTTACTAAACTAGCCGTGTGATGCCGAATGTACTGAAATGGCCATGTGAGCCAAACTGATAAAGTGTATTGTACTAGACTTATGATTGATTCGGGTCAATCCAGATAGTCAGGACAGTCTGGTCGAACTGTGGGTTAGACTTGTGATGCATATGGGTAAATCTAGATGATCAGGACAGTCTAATCCGAATTGTTAAGTAAAACTGAGATGATAAGTTCTAAGGGAACAAATTTGTATTGTGGCTAAGTGTTGCGGATTAAACCGTACTCACTAAGCAATAGCTTTTCTTATGCCTCCTTTGTGGTCGCAGGTAAAGCTAAGGAGTGAGACAGCTCGCGAAATCAAGGGAAAGGAAGGGAAAGGATGGATGGTTGTAAATATTGTTGGGTAGATTTAACTTTAAATGGTTAATGCAATGTAATAACTTATGTAGCAAGACTGAAATTGTATTAAACTCGTTGAATCTTTAATGAATGCATGTTTTATGTTAAGACAACTGAAAGCACTTAGCACAATGCATGAAAAATGACTAAGTAAAGAAAGAACATAGAAATAATGAAAAAGGCTAAAAATCGACTAAGTATGGAAAACCTCTAAAGCATGTCACGGCTTGGATTAACCAAGCCGTGAGTCGGGCCAGTTAAGGAGATCGGGTTGGGGTGTTGCAAATTGGTATCAGAACAATTATGTTTCTAGTATTGTTGGGTTTTTTGTTTGAAATCCATCCTTCATGTTGCCTTGACCGCGGTAAGACTTCTCACTGCCAAATTGTGATTGAGGAAAAGTTTGTCTTTTGGCTAACTTACAAATAAATTTTTTTGTAGATGGCAATAAGTAACTGTGGTAAGAAATAAGCCACTGTTGGAGATGAGAACTCCGAGAACCATCCCGAGAATGCGGGAAACACTGGAAATTCTGCGGTAAATATGAATGTTGGGGGTAATGTGAATGTTCCTCCTGCTGGGAATTATGCAGCTGGTGGTGCACCAGCGGGTCTTGAGGCCATGTTGATGATGTTAGCACAAGTTGGACAAAACCCGCCGAATGATGAACAGCATCAGGCTGAGGGAGTTGAAAACCAGTTTTTACTGGTTGAAGAAGGAGTTCCAGCTGGGAACGGTCCTTCATATCTGAATTTGATGGATCACATGCAGAAACTAGGCACTAAGTTCTTTTTTGGAGGAACGGATCCGATAGAAGTGGATATGTGGGTGTCTAGGATGGAAAGAAATTTTTAATCATTCGTTGTCCAGATGGGTTCAAGAAGGATATTGCGGTGCATTACTTAGAGGGAGATGCACATGTCTGGTGGTTGGGTGCTTTGGCAAGAAGGCACATCAACACTTGGGCTAAGTTTATGGAGAAGTTCAGGGAGAAGTACTTTCCACAATAAGCCTTTGATCGTTTGGAATGTGCATTCCTAGAATTGCATCAAGGCACAAAGAGCGTGCGGGAGTATGAGGCAGAATTTAACCGTCTAAGGAAGTATGCTGGGCGTGAACTGGATGATGAGAAGGTCCAGGTTCGCAGGTTCATGAGAGGACTAAGGATCAAGATTAAGAACGGATACATGGTTCTAAATTACTCATCTGTTGGGCAGTTGATTGAGAAAGTTGTGATGCTTGAAGCCGAAATGGTTGAAGAAGAAAATATGTTGGGTAAGGAAGTGACTGTGGTGCATGGTCCAGTCGTGAACAACTCTGG
>OVBE01003381.1:0-27060 GCA_900406425.1 Iberis pinnata
TCTGCAACACAAACAAATCTGCATTACAAAATTTCGCAGATTTTTTTTTTGCTCCAGGTAAATACTGGACAACTTTTTTCTCTCTCATCTAATTAATTTTTTTTTCCGGCTTTTTTTGTTTGTTCATGACCGAGGGGTAGAACTGGGTTTAACGAAAATTGAGTTATTTCCAGCAAATAAAGAAAATATGGGGTTACCTNATAAAGAAAATATGGGGTTACCTTAACAATTAATTGAAATATGTAGGTGAAGTAGGTACTTTTGCCATATAAATATCACATATAAAGAAAACGTGATATAACTAATTATTGTGTCAACTATGAATAGTACAAAAAGATATATTTATGATCATTTTGTTTAGTTTTCTGTCACTTGAGAAAACACACCAATGGAACTCATCATAGAAAAAGCTCTGTTCTTGGTCTTTTGTTTTATAGTATCATGTTTCTTTGTCTTTACAACCTCAAGATTCCGACGGAGTTCTTACCGGACCGCCAAGCTCCCTCCAGGACCTAAACGGTTACCGATAATCGGAAACATTCACCACGTTGGTAAAAGTCCACACCGTTCATTTGCCGATCTCTCAAGAACTTATGGACCAATCATGAGCCTTAAGCTTGGATGTTTAAACACAGTGGTCATAGCTTCACCGCAAGCTGCAAAAGAGGTTTTAAAAACTCACGACCAAGTCTTGTCTGGACGTAACCCAACAAACTCGTTACGGTCTATCAATCACCACGAAGTTTCTGTCGCCTGGCTTCATCCTTCATCGGCTCGTTGGAGGTTATCTATATATATATATATATATTATTTTTTTAATAACCATTTTCTTCCTCTTCTTTTTATGAACTTTTGTTTTGTTTTTTCACAAGATTTGTTACAAAAGATCAGATTTCATGTTTAAATTTACAATTTTTTAAAAATAACTTTCAAAAATACCACTTATTTTTTATTTTAGTTCCAAAAATACAATTGACTTAAATGTTAAGCCAAAAACTAAACACAAACCCTTTCAAATAATTAGTAAAATCAAATAAAAAATAAATAACTTCCAGAATTTATAAATTTAATTATTATGTTGGTGATAAATTTTTTACTTACGTTTGTGGTGTTTTAACAAATAAATTAACAATACTTTTAGAATAATTGAAAATATATGATAGAGCAAACTTCCAACATAAAGGATGAAGGATAAGAGATATTTTCTTTATAAAAAAACATAAATGATATTTAAATATTCAAGATATCATTTTAAAATTGTGAGACGGTGTATTGAATATTTTAGAGTTTTATTATTATGTTTTAGGCACGACAAATTAAAATATTTGGACCGAGATTAGTAGTAATAAATCATTATTGTTGTTTTGTCTTGTTTCAGGTTACTGAGAAGACTATCGGTAACTTACTTATTCTCGCCACAGCGTATCGAAGCCACTAAAGCTTTGCGGATGAAGAAGATGCAAGAGCTTGTTAGCTTCATTAATGTTATGAGCCAAAAAGGAGAAGCTGTTGATATATCTCGTGCATCTTTCACCACAGTTCTTAATATCATATCCAACATTCTATTTTCAGCCGATCTTGGTAGCTACGACCTTAAAAAACCGAATGGAGTTCAGGACACAGTGACTAAAGCAATGGAAGCAGCTGGAAAGCCAGATCTTGCTAACTTCTTTCCATTTATGGCATTTCTTGATCTACAAGGTAATCAAAAGACTATGAAAGTTTGCACAGAGAGGCTGTTTATGGTTTTCCGTAGGTTCATGGATGCTAAAATATCATTGCGGAGTAACCATAAAGATGTTTTGATAAACGATTTTGTGGATGCGCTTCTCCCTCTTACTGAAGGAGCTGAAGCAGAACTGGACAATAATGATATTGAACATCTTCTTTTGGTAAGTCTTACCATCTAGTAGGTAACAACAAGTTAAGGTTCTGCTCAATACTTTTGAGATGAATTTTCATTAATCCTTATGTTCCAATAAATCCATTCGGTTCACTAATACAATAAAACTTAGGAGATTTGTTTAAATATACCATATTTTCAGTGTTAATTCTAACAATATTACACATTTTCAATTGTGAAACAGTTTTAAAACTTAAATTTGAACATTATATCTTCAAAACTAGACTTTAATCTCTTTAAAATTATATTCTAGTTACTGAAAGTTAAAAAAAAATTCATTTGTTTGTTGTGTTTTTGAAAAAGAAACATTTTAGAATAATTCTAAAGATCTGATATTTGTTATAACATAATCTAATTTTTGTAGTATTTTATAAATTTTTATAAATTTACAATTTTTTGGATTTTATTGATTTACCTTTGTATTAATTTTATAGAAATTATATGGTTACTAAAGTTAATTGATTATGTGTTAGGATATGTTTTCAGCCGGCACAGACACAAGCTCTAGTACCTTAGAGTGGGCAATGGCAGAGTTGCTTAGTAATCCTATAACATTGGCGAAAGCTCAGGGCGAGATCGATCATGTGATAGGCCAAAACAGTGT
Organism: Iberis pinnata; assembly: GCA_900406425.1. Lineage (NCBI taxonomy): Eukaryota > Viridiplantae > Streptophyta > Magnoliopsida > Brassicales > Brassicaceae > Iberis > Iberis pinnata. The sequence continues at coordinate 2,508 of OVBE01003381.1, forward strand.
TGTTCAAGAGTCTGATATCTCGGAATTGCCATATTTACAAGCGGTTGTGAAAGAAACATTTCGTTTGCACCCAGCTGTTCCTTTTCTCCTCCCTCGAAAAGCTGATACCGATGTAGAGATTCTTGGATTCATGGTGCCTAAAGACTCTCAGGTTTTGGTGAATGTTTGGGCTATAGGACGAGACTCAACCGTGTGGGAGAATCCGACCCGGTTCGAGCCAGAGAGGTTTTTAGGGAAAGAGATTGATGTGAAAGGTAAAGATTATGAGCTTACACCATTTGGAGCAGGACGTAGAATCTGTCCAGGATTGCCTTTGGCTGTGAATATAGTGTCTATTATGCTTGCTTCACTTCTTTATCACTTTGACTGGAAGCTGCCAAACGGCATCATTTTAGATATGGATGAGACTTTTGGTATTACCCTGCACAAGACGAACCCGTTACATGCCGTTCCTGTTAAAAGAATGAACCACTAATTTATCATTTGTATTTTCTTTTTTGGTTAATAGTATGCATGTATTGCAAAATTTTACAGTTTTTGTAGTATAATTTTATTGTATGAATGAATGATTATGTAAAATCAAAAGTCCTTTATAATAAAAACAATAAAAACATTAGCCACGTTTTTCCTTAGGCACAAAAAATTGAAACAGCTCAGATTGTCTTCTCTAGCGTCGGGAACGGCGGATTTCGCCGCTGTCGCACCACCATGTTCAACTCCCTTCATTTTTCTTCTGCGCTGATGGTTTGGGTTCTCATTTGCTTAGCTTGGTGTTTGGTGTGTGGGCGAGTGACAGAGCTTTTTCAGAATGGAGGGTCGGAGGTAACCCAACGTGGCTCCTCTAGGTTCGCTATGTTGGTAAATCGTCTCCGGTCACTGACCTACTTCTTGGATTCGCCTCTCGAAGACCTTGTAGCTTGTAATCTCTTTCGCGTTTTCAGGACCATCTGGAAGAAGTCTTTGCCACTGGTTATGCTTTGTTTATCTGTCCCAACCAAAGCTTCTCCTCCCGGATCTCTTCACAACTCACCAGATCTGCTCTCACTTGCACATTCATTTAGCTCTGGTTTCATGTTGTTTCCGCAATGGATACAAATCTGCTACAGTTTGCCGCTCCTTGGTTCTCTTTGTTGTACATCGCCTTTAGTATTCTTCAGAGATCTCGTGGTTCTTGTGACATACCCCCGATTTACGTTGCAAAGGCTTTACTCCGATGGGAAGTCGGTAGAGCTTCCTCAAACTTTTTCCAAAGTGACAATCCCACAATGGTTTTTTTCTTCTCATGATTACCTCGAAGAACAATTGCTCTCTCATTTTTGATGAATGATATTACTCGGTTTTAGTGGACATTTATGTCTGCTATTATGCATCTAGTTTTTCTACATCAAGACCATTAGAGAGGATACACTATGACTTATGGGGTATCTCTCCAATAGTTTCTGTTCAGGGGTTTCATTTTTATGTAATCTTCATTGATAGTTACTCTCGGCATTGTTGGTTCTATCCTTTGAAGATGAAATCAAATTCTGCTTGACATTTATATCCTTTCAAAAACTGGTTAAAAACCAATATCAGACAAAAATTGGCACCTTTCAAAGTGAAGGAGGTGGTGAATTCACCAGCAATATCTTTTTAAATCACCTCCAAAACTTTGGAATACAACACTTCATCTCCTGTCCGTACACATTGATACACTCAGGTTTTAACCCATATATATTCACTGCAAGTGCACAACAAACACAATAGTATATGAGGGATCGAATCCACATAGACCAAAAAAGCACGACTCTCAGTTTAAAATCGAATTAAACTAATAACAGATTAAAATGGTGATTGTAACCGAGAAATGAAAATAACGATAAAGTAAAAATGATTAATGAAAACGCTAGGAAATAGATAATTCCGTAGGTATAAAGGTTAAATGTCAAGGTTAACATGCAGGATTGATTACTGAAAATAATTCCCAACTCGGAAGACAACAATAGACTAATCTTCTCCCGAAGTATTAAATCCCTATTCTCAAATTACTAAAGACAAACTCTCGCCGTATTTAGATAATTCAATCATGCATTTCAGTTCAGATTCGATAAGTTCATAAGCCCCTAAGACAATACTCCCGCAAGCAAAGACACGTATTCATCTAGATTAGATCAAACTTCTAAACCAATTCCCTTTGATTTTATAATTCTATGATCAATGAACTAGTTAGCTACTCTAAATCATGCACTAAGAATAAATCTAGACTGAGAACCTAACAAATTTCAATCCATTCTATTAAACCCTAACAATTAACCTGGTTTCCCCTAGGAAAGCCCTAAAACCTAACAAAGAAACTACTCAGACATGATTGCAAGAACAGAAATCATAGATTGAGTAAACATTGAAGAATTAAAAAGCCAAATTGTATATAAGGAAATCATATTTCAGAAATCCTCTCAAATACAGATGTAGATCTCTTCTCTCTGGAACTTCAGCGATAAAACTTGTTCTAAAACTTATTAAAAACTTCTCTCATAAATATAAGCCAAAAGGGATTTTATAGTTTGAGAATAAAAGAAAATAAAATCTAAATAATTAAAAACTAATGATAGATCTTGAGGTCAAATGCGTCTTTTAGCTTGATTTTCCTTTAGTTCGACATAAGGGATCGATCGATCTTAACTTCCGTAAATCTTTATGTGCTTTGGATCGATCGATCTATCCTTGTCCGAGACTTGGATTAATCATTCTTCATTTTCACTTGAATTCTTCCAAAAATTGTTCTTTTTGCTCCAGAACGTCCCAAACACCAAAATTCCTGAAAACATGCTAAAAACACAAGGAAAACACTCGGATAACACTAAATATTAAGTATAAATACCCACTAAAAGGTCTCAAACCCGAGTGTTATCACACACCACAACAGAATGGCCTAGCTGAAAGAAAGCACATGCATATAACTGAGTTGGGAATGACAATGTTGTTCCAAAGTAGCATTCCCAAGAAATTTTGGGTTAGTGCCTTTTTCACTGCAAACTATTTAATTAATCGGCTTCCTTCATCTGTCTTAGACAAACAAACAAGTTCATTTGAAGCTTTACATGGTACAGCTCCAGTGTATTCTGCACTTAGAACATTCGGAGGTGCCTGTTACCCAATGCTCAGAGATAAAGCAACCAACAAATTTAATCCAAAATCTCTGTAATATGTATTTTTAGGGTATAACTACAAGTATACAGGATATAGATGCATGTATCCTCCTACAGGAAGAGTATACATCAGTAGACATGTGGTCTTTGATGAACAAACCTTCCCTTATACCTCCATCTATGCACATCTCCAAGAACCACATAATACACCTCTTATAAATGCATGGATCAAGATGATACCAACTGCACTACCAACTAATCAAGACACTCCTGCAACACCAATACAAGACAGACAACCAACACAATATCATCAGCAACACAACACTGGAAACACATAACCTGAACCTACTCAACAATCATCTGCTATGTCTACTTCAAGTGGTAATGGGAGTTCTGAATGTACGGTGGGCTTAGATCCCATTCCTATAGGCAACATCTCTCAATTATCACCTGATAGGACATACACAGCAGCCAATTCATCATTAACTAAACATGCCCCAACAATACAAGCAGAAGAACAGCCTGTTCAATCACCTGTTACTCAACCTGAAACTCAACATGTACACACAATAACAACAAGATCAAAGGCTGGCATTTTTAAACCAAATCCAAGATATGCACTCTTAACTCAATGCAGGTGGATCTCTAGATAAACTAAAGGCAAGATCAGTGGCAAAAGGCTTCAATCAAGAAGAATGAATAGATTACTTGGAAACCTACAGTCCAGTTGTAAGAACTGCAACAGTGAGACTGGTTTTACATCTTTCAACAATCATGAATTGGAATATAAGACAACTGGATGTGAAAAACGCCTTTTTAGATGGAGATTTGGTAGAAACTGTGTATATGCAACAGCCAGCAAGATTCAAAGATATGAGCAAACCTCATCATGTCTGTCACCTTCACAAATCCCTCTATGGCCTCAAAAAGTCTCCAAGGGCCTAGTTTGATAAATTTAGTAACTTTCTGACTGGATTTGGATTTACTTGTAGTCTCATAAACCCTTCATTATTTATTTACACACAAGACAATAACATTATTCTTATACTCTTGTATGTAGATGATATGATCATAACAGGAAACATCTCAAGCTTGATCAAGAATCTGTTTGAAGAGCTTAATAAGCAGTTCAAAATGAAAGACTTAGGGCAACTACATTACTTCTTAGGTTTCCAAGCTCAATTCCATTCAGAGGGGCTATTTCTCTCCCAACAAAAATATGCAGAAGATTTGCTAACTGTCTCTGCAATGACAGACTGCTCCCCTGTTTCAACACCTCTGCCTGTTAAGCTTGACAAGGTTCCAGACCAAGATGTACAATTCTCCAATCCCACATACTTTCGAAGCTTAGCAGGCAAGCTTCAATATCTCACCTTAACCCGCCCAGAAATACAATTTGTAGTTAATTTCGTCTGTCAAAAGATGCATGCCCCAACACAGTCTGACTTTAATCTTCTCAAATGCATTATACGTTATGTGAAAGGAACAATTGATATGGGGATATCATTCAACAAGAACACATATTGCACATTGAGGGCATATAGTGATAATGACTAGGTTAGATGCAAAACAACCAGAAGATCCACGGGTGGCTATTGCACTTTTCTTGGTAACAATCTCATATCTTGGTCTTCAAAGAACCAGGAGACTGTGTCCAAAAGCTCAACAGAGGCTGAATATCGCTCCCTCTCTGATACAACCTCTGAATTGGACATGGATCAGCTTTTTTTTACAAGAACTTGGTGTCCCTCAACCAGCAACACCAGAACTTTATGGAGATAACCTTTCCTCAGTTTACCTAACAGCGAATCCTACATATCATTCACGCTCTGAACACTTTGAGACACACCATCATAATGTACGGGAACGTATAGCCCTTGGTTCTCTGATAGTCAAACATATACCAGCACATCAACAGCTCGCAGACATCTTTACCAAGTCTTTACTAGCTCCAGCCTTCATTTCCTTACGATACAAACTCGGTGTCTCTGTTTCACCAATCCCAAGTTTGAGAAGGGAGATTAAGGGAGACAGAGTCTTCGAACCATCCAGCTCAGCAACACAAGTCGACAGCCCAACAGAAGCAAAAGATTGAACCCACGAAGCAACGGTCAACTCCAACCTGCGAAGAAGACAAAAACAGATCAAGCACAAAGGAAAAGAAGAAAGCTTGTATGGATTCAGCAGTCCCAACGCACAACCGTTTTGATGTTCTAGGGATTGATGATTCATTGTGATAGAGACAAGTGTTAGTAGATTACAGCACTACCTTTTGTATAAAACCAAAACTCTGTAATCGATTGAGATAGAGAGAAAAATCAAATAAAAAAAGTTACAACTTTCTCTTGATTTTTATAAATATAGGACTTGTGTACGCTACATGTTGTTGTTGAAACCAGTGTCTTTTTTGAAAGTCAAATCGTGATATTGTTTGTTGCTTTTTATTTTTTGAGATAAACACCGCTCTGGGTGGAAATGTGCCAGACCTTTTGTTCTCGCATACACACATAATTATGTATATGTTGATTGTTAAGGAAACGACCTTTTAGATGATTTAAAATCTCAACATGATTCCTGCAAGCAATGTTTTTAAAACGGGACCGGTAATTGAGGAAACTTTTTTGGGTCGTGAATCAATGTGGTCCGACCGGATTCAATCGGATTGTTTTATTAAAAATTAAATTTATATATATATAATTAGTAATAAAATAAATTTTTGCTAATTTAATCCATACAAAAATAATATAATCTAAATAATAAATTAATAATAGTAAAAAACATAATATATATGTAACAAAAAAGAATGAAATGTTAAATTGTAGTTTTATACATTACACATTATAATATCTATAAGTTTACATATTATAAATTTATACACTTACCTAATATATGTCACAAAAAGTATAAAATGTTAAATTGTATTTTCATTCATTATACATACAAAAAAACATTTTATAAAAAAAATCTTATTGAACCGGGGTTGGACCAACCTTGGTAAACCATCGGTTTTCAATTCGACCCTCTGGTCCGATTTAAAAAACATTGTCTGCAAGAGATATCCACAATGATTAAATAAAATCGTATATTATTGTTATACTCTTACAAAAGCAGGCACATGTTGTACAGACTATATAAGATTGGTTTGTTTGCGTAAAAAAAATTTATAAATAAAACTAAAAATAATTATAAAGATACAATTTTCAAAAACTTGGACAAAAATACTGTAATTTAACATCAAATGTTATTTTAAGCTCGCGTGTGCGCGGGTTAAAACCCAAGTAAATACATAGAGATTTGACTTAGAAACCCAACTTAACCTAGATGAATAAGTGGTTTTTCTTGTGAGAGTATTGTCTTAAATGCTTATGAACAATTGAATCTGAACATTAATGCATGATTGAATTAGTTAGATACGACGAGAGTTTATTTCTAATAATTTGAGTATTGTGTTCAATACTTCGAGATGAGATTATTCTATTTGTGTCTTTTATGTTGAGAACTATTTTAAAGATAATCATGTTTGTTAACTTTGGCTTTTAAACCTGAATATCAATAGATTTCCCTAATGTCTGACGTCTTTAGTTTATTGTTTACAACCATTTATTTAAATTCTGTTTTGATTTTGATACAAACAACCTTATTATTTCGTCTTAGCTTGATTTGAGATTAAACTGAAATCTGAGTTGTCTAGTCTCTGTGGATTCGACTTTTTACTGTGGTGTAGTGATATGTTCTCTGCAGTATAGTTTTAGGATTAAACTCTAAGCTTACCAAAATTTTGGCGCTGTTTCCAGGGACCAATAGTGCATTTTAAATTTTATTTAGAATCTAGTCTAAGATTTTATTTTACAGTACTCATCTCGTTCTTTCTTCTTATTTTTGTTTTATAAGTGCATGATCAGAAGATCTGACAAATCCTCTGGATTGCTCAGCCTTAGTAACGCAGAAATCGCAAAGTTAAAATGCTCAAACCGGAAAGCTCAGAAAGACGCAAGCACATCAAACTCAATGGGTGAAAACGTTAATCTTAACAATTCGGTCGCACCCGAATTTCAAATCAATCCACCTCCTCCAGGACTCAATCAATTGATTCTCCGTCAGGTGGGAAAGGGAGCTAATGGCGATCAAGGTCATTGACCTACTTCTCGGATTCGCCTCTCGAAGACCTTTTAGCTTCTTGTCTCTTTTGTGTTTCCAGGACCATCTGGAAGAAGTCTTTGCTACTGGTTATGCTCTGTTTATCTGTCCCATCCAAAGCTTCTCCTCCCGGATCTCTCCACAACTCACTAGATTTGATCTCACTTGCACATTCCTTTAGCTCTGGTTTCATGTTGTTTCCGCAATGGATACAAATCTGCTACAGTTCGCAGCTCTTTGGTTCTCTATGTTGTACATCACCTTTTGTATTCTTCATAGGACTCATGGTTCTTGGGACAGACACAGGATTTACGTCTCAAAGGCCTTACTCCGATGGGAAGTCGGTAGAGCTTCCTCAAGCTAGTTTCAAAGTGACAATCCCACAATGGTTTTGTCCTTGTCAGGATTACCTTGAAGTACAGTTTCTCTCTTATTTCATATAAGTGTTATTACTCGATTTTAGTGACATTTATGTATAATATTATGCATTATCCAAAAATTTTCCCTGCAATTTTTGGTACATTTTCAGGTTTTCGGGTGTTCGGGTTGATTTGGACTTAAAGTGAAGATTTATAACATATTTGGATGGAATTTTGCGAAGTAAAGGAATGAGAGATAATTTTGGTTTTAGATTGATCAAAATGAAGAATTGAAGCCACGAAGAGCTCGGATCGATCGGTCCAAACATCCAGAGAGAAACAAAAGCTTTGGACCGATCGGTCCACCTGCGGATCGATCGGTCCATGTCTGGATCGATCGATCCATCACACATGCGAGAAACTTTGAATATTTCCATATTTTTCTAAAGAGTCCTCAAGCCGATCTTTTTCTTATTTTTTATTATTTTACTTTTTACACAATAAAAGCCTTATGGCTTAGATTTTATTCTACACACATTTACAACTTTTGAGTTTTTACTGAGGGAGAAGATATTCTTGAACCTTGTATTTGGAGAAGAATTTATGAACCCTTTTTACATATCTATACTTATATTATGATGTGTTCTCCTCTCATATTGTTTTGTTCTTGCTTTGCAATGTCTGAGTAGTTCACTAGTTGGGTTTTAGGGTTTCCTAGGGAAATCGGGTTTGAATGTTAGGGTTAATCATATAGGATTGGATTTATTAGGTTCTTAGTACAGATTTGTTCTTAATGCTTGAATTAAATTGGCCATTTAGTTCATGATATAGGGTAATAAATACAAAGAGATTTGATTTGGAAACCTGACCTAATCTAGATGAATAAGTGTTTTTGCTTGCGAGAGTATTGTCTTAAATGCTTATGAACAATTGAATCTGAACATTAATGCATGATCGAATTAGTTAGATATGGCGAGAGGAGATTATTCTATTTGTGTCTTTCATGTTGAGAACTATTTTCAAAGAAAATCTTGTATGTTAATTTTGGCTTTCAAACCTAAATACCTATAGATTTCCCTAATGTTTGACGTCTTTAGTTTATTGTTTACAACCATTTATTTAATTTTTGTTTTGATTTCGATACAAACAACCTTATTATTTTGTCTTAGCTTGATTTGAGATTAAACTGAAATGTGGGATGTCTGCTTTCTTTGGATTCGACTCTTTACTGTGTTATAGTGATATGTTCAGTGGAGTATAGTTTTAGGATTAAATTATAAGCTTATCAGAATTTGGCGCCGTTGTCGGGGATCAATAGTGCATTTTAAGTTTTATTTAGAATCTAGTCTAAAATTTTATTTTACAGTACTCATCTTGTTCTTTCTTCTTGTTATTGTTTTATAGGTGCAAGATCGGAAGATCTGACAAATCCTCTGAATTGCTCAGCCTTAGTAACGCAGAACGCGCAAAGTTAGAACGCTCAAACCAAAAAGCTCAGAAAGACGCAAGCTCATCAAACTCAGTGGGTGATAACGTTAATCTCAACATCTAGTCACACTCGAAGGTCAAATCAATTCACCTCCTCCTGGACTCAATCAATTGATTCTCCATCAGGTGGGAAAGAGAGCTAACGGCAATCAAGGTCACGAACCTACTTCTCAAATTCGCCTCTCGAATACCTTTTAGCTTCCAGTCTCTTTTGCGTTTCCAGGACCATCTAGAAGAAGTCTTTGCTACTGGTTATGCTCTGTTTATCTGTCATATCCAAAGCTTCTCCTCCCAGATCTCTCCACAACTGAGCAGATCTACTCTCAGTTACACATTCCTTTAGCTCTGGTATTATGTCGTTTCCGAAATGGGTACAGATCTGCTACAGTTTGCCGCTCTTTGGTTCTCTATGTCGTACATCGGCTTTTGTATTTTTAGAGGACTCATGGTTCTTGTGACATACCCGAGATTTACGTCGCAAAGTCCTTACTCCGATGGGCAGTCGATAGAGCTTCCTCAAGCATGTTCCAAAGTGACAATCACACAATGGTTTTGTCATTCTCATGATTACCTTGAAGAAAAGTTGCTCTCTTATTTCTTCGGCTGAGTGATATTACTCAGTTTTGATGCATTTTAGTGGACATTTATGTCTGCCATTATGCATTATACGAACGTTTTCCTTACAATTTTTTGGTATATTTTCAGGTGTTCGGGTCGATTTAGACTTAAAGTGAAGATTTACAGCATATTTGGATGGAATTTGGCTAAGTAAAGGAATGAGAGATCAGTCTTGTTTTGGATTGATCAAAATGAAGAATTGAAGCCACGAAGAGCTCGAATTGATCGGTCCAGCCTTGGAACGATTGGTCCAAACATCTAGAGAGAAACATAAGCTTTAGATCTATCGGTCCACCTACGGAACGATCAGTCCACATTGCCCAGAGAAGACTGGATCGATCATCAATCCATCACACCTGCGAGAAACTTTGAAGATTTACATATTTTTGCAAAAGATCCTCAAGCCTATCTTTTTCCTATTTTTTATTGTTTTACTTTTTACACTATAAAATCCTTAGGTTTTATTCTACACACTTTTACAACTTTTGAGTTTTTATTGAGGGACAAGAGATTCCTGAACCTTGTATTTGGAGAAGAAATTTTGAACCCTTTTTATATATCTATACTTATTTAATGATGTGTTCTTCTCTGATATTGTTTTGTTCTTGCTTTGCAATGTCTGAATAGTTCACTAGTTAGGTTTTAGGGTTTCCTAGGAAAATCATGTTTGAACGTTAGGGTTAATCATATAGGATTGAATTTGTTAGGTTTTTAATCTAGATTTGTTCTTAATGCTTGAATTAAACTAACCATTTAGTTCATGATAATATATAGGTTAATAAATACAAAGAGATTTAATTTAGAAGCCTGACCTATTCTAGATGAATAAGTGTTTTTGCTTGCGAGAATATTGTCTTAAATGCTTATGAACAATTGGATCTGAACATTAATGCATGCTCAAATTAGTTAGATACAACGAGAGTTTGATTCTAAAAATTTGAGCATATGGTTTAATGCTTCGAGAGGAGAATATTCTATTTGTATGTTAACATTGGCTTTTAAACCTGAATACCTATGGATTTTCCTAATGCCTAACGCCTTTAGTTTATTGTTTACAACCGTTTATTTAATTTCTATTTTGATTTCGAGACAAACAACCTTATTATTCCGTCTTAGCGTGATTTGAGGTTAAATTGAAATGTGTGATGTCTGGTCTCTTTGGATTCGACTCTTAACTGTGCTATAGTGATATGTTCTCTGCAATATAGTTTTAGGATTAAATTCTAAGCTTATCAGAATTTGGGCATCGCTGCCGGGAACCAATAGTGCCTTTTAAGTTTTATTTAGAATCTACTCTAAGATTTTATTTTACAGTATTCATCTCGTTCTTTCTTCTTGTTTTTGTTTTACATGTGCATGATCAGAGGATCTGACAAATCCTCTGAATTGCTCAGCCTTAGTAACGCAAAACTTGCAAAGTTAAAACACTCAAACCGGAAAGCTCAGAAAGACGCAAGAACATCAAACTCAATGGGTGAAACGTTAATCTCAACAATCCGGTCGCACCCGAATGTCAAATCAATCTACCTCCTCATGGACTCAATCAACTGATTCTCCATCAGGTGGGAAAGGGAGCTAACAACAATCAAGTTCCACAAGGCCAACCAAGAGTTAATGGAAACCAAATACCACCAGTGAAACCAATTCCTCAAAATATTGATGCATGAAACTATATCTTGTATGGCGATCTGAAAAGAGTTGCTAATCAACGCCACCCTCAGAACCACCCTCTAGTTGGTTTATTTAACAATCCTGAAGCATTCTTCGCTAACAGGAATCCTATCCGACCTCAGTAACCTTAGCGAAAGGAGTACCAATTTCTCATTATGCTAGTTCCGATGATCTGTAACAACCAGTTTAGTGGTTTACCAACTGAGTACCCCATGTATAACATTGACAAATTTGAAGACATCTGCAGTACTACCAAGCTTAATGGGGTATCACGAGATTTTATGCAATGCAGCCTGTTCCATCATTCTCTAGCTGAGAGAGAAATTCGCTGGTTGGAATCTCTACCTGTTGTATCTATTGTAACTTGGGATTACTATAAATCCAATTTTCTCAACCACTTCTTCACCACTACTAGGACTAACACATTAAGGAAAAAGATCTCAGAATTTATGCAAAGTCCAGTGGAATCATACTATGAAGCCTGGGAACGGTTCAAAGAGCATCTTCGTGACTGCCCACATCATGGTTTCTCAAATGTAACTTTCCTCAACACTTTCTACAGGGCAGTTGACAGAAATACCAGTTGTCCTTAGATACAGTAAGTGATGGTGATTTTATGACTAAAGTTGTCCCAAATTCTTATCGTTTGATAGAAAACTTAGCCATTAGCAACAGCAATCACTGTCCATACTTTGATAAAAGAACTAAGGGGACTATATTTGACAACTCTGAACTTTCAGAACTAAAGGGACAAGTTTCAGAGATGAGAGGAATGCTTACTCAACTCCTAAAGAACCAGAACCATAAACATGTGAGTTTTTCTAATGACTCATAAGCTGCTTGCTTTTCTTTCCAAGAGCAAGATACATATGTTTTTGAAGAAGAAGTGAGCTATATCAATAGCCAAGGTCAAAGGGTGTAAAATCAAGGCTATAATTTAGGATTTAACAAGACTCATCCCAATCTCTCTTGGAGGAGTAACAATGTGGAAAACCCTCAGGATCAGGTTTACCCAACCCAACAAAAACCTTTTGTGCCAAACTCTGGTAAGCAGTTTGTTCATAACCAAGGAAGTGGCGGTTTCTAAGGAAATCAGAACAGGAACTATGTACAAAACAATAATTCAGGCGGTTTTCAACAAACCTCTCATCATGTCTTTCAACAAGCACCTCCAACTCAAACTCCGCAAGGAAATTCGATTGAAATGATGTTTAAATAGCTTTTGGAAGGACAACAACAGTCCCAAAGAGAGGTCAAGGAATTGAATCAGAAATTTGAAGCACTCTCTACACATGTAAAACATCTTGATACTCAAGTTGCTCAAACTGCTGAAGCGGTTAAGCGACCGATTGGATTTCTACCTGGGAAGTATGATGCTAATCCAAAGAAGCAAGAATATGTGAATGCAATCACATTGAGAAGTGGAAAAATTTTACCATTTGCTAAAGGTAAAGAACATGTTGTTGACGGTTTGGTCGAAGATATGGATGAATCTGATGAAGATGCCGAAATGGGGAAAAACAAGATGATTCAGGTCTGAATTTAACCAAAGAAAAAGATGCAAGGTCTCCAGTCCGATCAATCCAGCCTGGATCGATCGGTCCAGCTGTCTAGGGAGCTCCGGATGCTTCGGATCGATCGGTCCAACCCGGATCAATCGATCTAAAGATTCCAGAAAATCCAGAAAGTGCAGATCGATCAGTCCAAATTAGGCATGGGCATATAAACCGAAATCTAAAATCCGAACCGAAAAAACCGAAACAAAAACTGAAAATTTCTTCCAAATAATCTGAACGGTTCCCATATATCTCAATCCGAAAAACCGAATCCGAACCCGAACCGAACAGAAATATGAAAGTATAACCAAAAATTTCGTATATATATGACTATATATGTAATTGTGATCGAATAGTTAGGATTTTAGGTAGAAAAAATAGGTTTTTAGTAAGGTAACTAGGATATTTTTGGGGTTTTTCCGATATTTTGGATTTTTGATTCAATTAACTTGGATTTTATCTAAGTTGTTCGGATAATTTGAAACTTTTACGAATATTTTGGAGTTTTGGTTCCATTTCGGATCCTAATAAAAATGAAAAGCCCGATCCGAACCCGAATGGATCCGAACCGAATCCGAACCGAATTTTTAAATAACACGAACGGTTCCTATATGTCCCTAACCAAATTATCCAAAATCCGAATTATCCGAACCGAACCCGAACCAAAAACCGAACGCCCACCGTTCCTAGCGGGTCTTGAAATGCGGATCGATTATTCCAAAATGGATCGATCGATCCACGAATTACTGGGATCCCTGAAACTACTCGCATCTACAAACCAAAGGTCCTATATCTGGTAAAATCCAAGAAATCTAGAACAGAGCTTGAAGATGAAAAGTGCAAAGAGATGATTACTGAACTCAATTTCTGACTTCCATTCTCAGATACATGCCAAATGATTACATCCGTGAAGAAATATGTCAATAACATATTAACCAACAAGCTTACTCTAGAAGAAAGGGAATTGATGATTACTGAGGAATGTACTTCTATCTTATAGAACATAATGCCTAATAAGCTTGGTGATCCTGGAAGATTTGTATTATCAATAGAGATTATAAATATTACATTTGCTCGATCTCTCTGTGATTTGGGTTCTAGTGTGAATCTCATGCCTTTCACTATGGCTACGAGATTGGGGATGACATACATTAAGGGTACAAATATTTCATTGGTTCTTGTTGATCGTTCTATGAAATACCCAGTTGGGTTTCTAGAGAACCTCCCTGTCAAGATTGGGATAGCGTTTGTACAAACCAACTTCGTTATTCTAGGACTCGGCGAAGAACCCAAGGACCCTCTGATTTTAGGAAGACCCTTTTTGGCTACAGCTGGTGCTATTACTGATGTGAAGAAAGTCAAGATTGATCTTCACTTTGGAGACATGGTAATGAAGTTTAATCTTCAAGATGTTCTGAAGAAACCATCTCTTGATGCCAAGTTTTTTTGGGTTGATACTACTACCGAAGCTGTTGAGGGAGTTTTTGATGACTTCCTTTTTGATGATCTTTTAGAAATTGCATTGACTAATGCTACTAATGAGCATGTTCCTCTTAGTGATGAAGTTTTAAGTTTTACCAGGATGCTCAATTCTAGTAGGAAAATTGAAGAAATGATCGATTATGTGGAATTAGTGTAGACAGTTGCCAAGTCTTCACCTAAACCGTATCCTGCACCTCTTGATGATCCATGGAGCGAGCTGAAAGCTCCAAAGCTAGAACTTAAATCCCTCCTAGTAGGGCTCAGGTACGCGTTTCTAGGTCCTAATTCTACATACCCTGCGATTATGAATGTTGATCTGAATAATGTACAGACCGCCTTACTTTTATGCCAATTGAGAAAGTATCGTAGAGCTCTAGGTTACACTTTTGATGATAACACATGGATTTCACCAGATTTTTGCATGCATAGGATACATTTAGAATATGAATCTAAGAATTCTATTGAACATCAGAGATTTTTAAATCATAATATGAAAGATGTTGTTAGGAAATAGATAATGAAACTTCTAGATGCATGTATAATTTATCCTATTTCAGATAGTAATTGGGTTAGTCTTGTGCATGTTGTTCCTAAGAAAGGGGGTATAATAGTTGTTAAGAACGATAAGGATGAATTGATTCCCACTAGAACTGTTACGAGTCATAGAATGTGCATTGATTATAGGAAATTGAACGCTGCCACTTGCAAAGATTATTTTCTTTTACCTTTTATTGACCAAATGCTGGAGAGACTAGCTAATCACCTTTACTAATGTTTCTTAGATGGTTATTCAGGTTTCTTTCAGATTCCCATTCACTCAGATAACCAGGAGAAAACTATATTCACATGTCTATTTGGTATTTATGCATATTGCAGAATGCTCTTTGGATTGTGCAATGCCCCCAACGAATTTTTAGAGATGCATGATGTCTATTTTCACTTATCTAATTGAAGACATCATGGACGATTTTTCTGTCTATGGATCTTCCTTTAATGTATGTCTTGCTAATTTTTGCAGGGTTCTACAGAGATGTGAGGAGAAAAACTTGGTGCTCAATTGGGAAAATGCCACTTTATGGTGACAAATGGGATTGTGTTAGGACACAAGATCTCTGAGAAAGGTACTGAAGTTGATAGAGCTAAGATTGAGGTTATGACTAACTTGCAGGCACTCAAGTCTGTGAAAAAAATTCGCAGCTTTTTAGGACATGCAGGTTTTCACAGGATATTCATTCAGGACTTCTCAAAGATCGCTAGGCCTCTCACTAAGTTGTTGTGAAAGGAAGTGAAATTTGAGTGGAATGATTAATGCCAAGCTGCTTTTCTCGCGATAAAAGGTACATTGGTAAGTGCTCCAATAGTTTAACCACCTGATTAGGATATACCTTTGAGGTAATGTGTGATGCCAGTGATTTTGCTGTGGGAGCTGTTTTAGGACGGCGAAAAGATAAGAAATTCCATGTCATCTACTATTCCTCAAGGACCTTAGATGAAGCTCAATGCAATTATGCCACAACTGAGAAGGAGCTTTTATCCATCGTATATGATTTTGAGAAGTTCATATTCTATCTAGTAGGATCCAAAGTAGTAGTCCATACCGATCATTCGGCTTTGAGGTATCTCCTGAACAAAAAGGATGCTAAACCCAGATTACTGTGTTGGATTTTACTTTTAAAGGAATTCGATTTGGAGATCAAAGACAAAGTAGGAATAGAGAATGGAGTTGCAGATCACCTATCCAAACTGAGAGTGGAAGATGAGGTTCCCATTGATGGTAGTCTACCTGAGGAGCATATCTATGCTATTAGCACTAGAGTGGATGAGAATCTTTATATCCCTAGACTCACTAAATATGTTGCAATTACTCCTTGGTTTCGAGATTTTGCTGATTACTTGGCTGCTGATGTTGAACGACAAGATTTTACTAGATACTAAAAGAGGAAGTTCTTAAGGCATGTCGGACACTATTACTGGATTGAACCATATCTCTACAAGCTTTGTTCAAATGGTATGTTTCGGAGGTGTCTGCTTGAGGAGGAGATTCATAATGTCTTGTTCCATTTTCATGGTTCAGACTATTCTGGTCACTTCGCCACATTCAAGATTGTTTCTAAGGTGCTTCAAGCAAGTTTCTGGTGGCCTACAATGTTCAAAGATGTTCATGCCAAAGACAAAGAAACATCTCAAAACGAAATGAGATGCCTTAGAACTTCATCCTAGAAGTAGAGGTTTTTGATGTGTGGGGAATTCGCTTCATGGGTCCTTTCCCTATGTCTCATAAGAATCTCTATATCCTTGTTGTTGTTGATTATGTTTCGAAGTGGGTAGAAGCAATTGCTAGCCCCACTAAAGATTCTAAGGTTGTGCTAAAAATGTTTGAATCTGTGATTTTTCCCAGATTTAGAGTACCTAAAATAGTTATCAGCGATGGAGGCTCTCATTTTATCAACAGATTTTTGGACAACTTGCTCAAAAAACATGGAGTCCAACACAAAGTGGCTACACCATATCATCCTCATACTAGCACTCAGGTAAAGGTTTCTAATAGTTAAATCAAAGCCATTTTGCACAAAACGGTAAATGGATCAAGAAAGGATTGGTCTATGAAGCTCGATGATGCTCTTTGGGCTTACAGAACTGCATTCAAGACCCCTTTAGGTACTACTCCTTTCCACCTTGTTTATAGAAAAGCTTGTCATTTACCTATAGAGTTGGAACACATAACTGCTTGGGCTGTCAAGTTTCTAAACTTTAACCTGAAGACTGTTGCGGAACAATGCCTCATTCAACTTCATGAATTATAGGAGATTAGACACATAGCTTATGAGAAATCCAAAATCTACAAGGAAAGGACCAAAGTTGCACATGACAAGAAGATCATTCCCCATGATTTTCAACCAGATGATCAGATGTTGCTCTACAATTCTCGCCTGAAGCTTTTCCCTAGTAAGTTGAAATCTAGGTGGTATGGCCCATTCGTCATCAAAGAAGTAAGACCGTATGGTGCAGTTCTTCTGTTTGATCGCCAAGGTAATGAATTCGTTGTGAACGGTCAAAGGCTAAAGTCTTATTTAGCTATTTCAGAGCTTACAGAGGTCACTGAAATACCTCTTGCTGATCCTACCTCGAATTAGAGGTAAGTACCGTCAAGCTATAGATGTTAAACAAGTGCTGAGTGGGAGGCAACCCATTATTTAGTTTTTAGATATCTATTTATAGTTTCGAGTCAGTTTTGAGTCTAGTTTTGAGTCTTATGAACTAATTTATTAATTTTTAGCTTAGAGTTCATGAGTGCCTTAGGAAAAGATGCCAGAAAATGAATTTTCGGAGTTGGGAAGACTGGATCAGTTGGTCCACTGATGGACCGATCGGTGCACAGCAACCGACAGATCCAGCACGATTGGATCGATAGTTCCACAGAAACAGGGAGAATGAAAAAAATGGATCGATCGATCCACCTATGGACCGATTGATCCAACCCCAGGTAACTAATTCCAATTTTTCAAAAATCAAGATTTAAACCGAATTTAACCTCTTTCACTCAAATTGAACTGAATTTCCATATCCCTTCAACCCTCAATCAATTTTTCCTTCCTCTATTCACCTTCACTTCATCTTCTTCCCCAAAAATCTCCATTGCTTCACTTTGCTAAGCTCTCTCAAATCTTCATTGATTTTTGCGATTTTCGGGTTGAATTAGATTTTTGAGCTCTACTCGTATCTCTCATCCTCTACTCGATTCAACCAAGGTATCATCCTCTATCTCCTATTTTTGGTCTGAAATTTTGGTCTAGGGTTTGGGTCTTTTGCTATTTCGCGAATTTAGGTTGATGCATGGTCTAATTTGAAGTTACTACCCTATCTAACTCTCCTAAGTGCTATTGTTGAATGAATGATGATATTTGCTTGAGAATAGGTTTGTGGTTAGAGATTTTTGGAGTATTTGGGAAAATGTATTTGTGGTGATGTTGAATTGCTTGTATTTATGGTTTAGATGTTGCTCACACTCTTGTTTGCTATGTTTCTATGGAATTTCTTTGACTTGAAGCTTGTAGATTTCTAAAATGACTATGATTATCACTAATCTTAAGTTGGTGTTTCTTGATCATCCATACTATCTCTTCTACATCTCTTGTCGTCACTCTTTCTCTCGTTACAATAGCTATTACTTAATTCTCAATGATGTGATGTTGGTTATGGTTGGTGCTAAATGTTTTGTCATGCTCATTATTTTAACTTTTGATTCTTGCCAATCTTAAATTGGTGTTTCTCGACCATTGTTCTTGCTTAGGATAGCTTATGATGCCCATTTGTCTTGTTTGTTTGATTGGTTGCTTCACAAATCTTTCTTGCTAATCTCTCTTTAGCATTGCTCAATTATTGTGAACTATAACCACTTGTGTTTGCGGATTGAACTCCCACTCATCATCTTTTGAGTTTTTTCCTTTTTGCAGATGTGTCAACGAGAAGGCGTTTCCACCTGACGAGCAAGACGCACATGCACAATCAAACAGACAAATCCACCACCACCTCCTTCTGGTGATCAATCAAACAAGCGGAATAAGAAGGCCACTAAGGCCGACAATGGAAAAGGACTTGCCTCAGAGTTCCCAATTGATCCAAAGTTGTGCGCGGCCCATGGCCTAGACTAGCAAAGAAACCATTCACCCTGAAGTTCGATCTTACATCAAGTACATTGTCATCCGACAAGCGTTGGAAGAACCAAGAATTGGGACCATTTTGAGATGACTTTGACTCACTCTTCTACAATTGTCTCTTAAGTTCCAAGTTCAAGCCTACACGGTTCATGGATATAGCGATCTTGGATACACTAGGTCTATTGGATGACATTGTCCTCATGCTTGAACGGATCAGGTTCACTCATTTTCTGTTCACCCCATATCCGCTATGTGAAGATCTAGCCCGCCAACTCCTCGCATCAGTCTGGCTTCGCCAGATCCACCCTAAAACACCTAGAGTTGACAAGACATATCTTTGCTTCATTCTGCTTGGGAACTATTATGAGCTGACTATGCATGATCTTTGTAAGGTCATGGGATTCACCACAGCTGGGTACAAGAGGTTCATCACTGAGTTTACTGAGCATAAGACTCTTTGGGATCTTATCGGACGCGAGACGTTCAAACCGAGAGAAGAAAAACAAGCCAAGATCTGAAACCCAATCATCCGCATCTTTGCACGGATTCTTAGTCTATTTTTCTACAGAAAGGATGATGTGGGAGCCTTAAAAACAGAGGAGCTCGCGTTCATTCACTTTGGTATCAACCAATTGGAGGCTCCGATTTACGATGCAACACAGAAGTGGGAGCTACACATTAATTTGGGCTTTCTTTTTGCAGAGGTTCTTGTAGACCGGAAGATGCTTGCTTTAGCTCATCCTACACGAGTCAAGGTGATGGGGAGTTTGATTACCCCCATTTTACAACATGTGGGCATTCTGGTTCTTCCATTTCAGACCGATAAGACCCTCTCTTTCACTGATATGGGTTATCTGAAGACCGACAATATGTTTGGCAAGGATAATGTTTACAAGTTTACTAAAATCTCAAGTGCCAAGCTCCAATGCCCTCTTCCCAACCAGAGATCACGCGTTTAGTATCGATCGAAAATGTTTGGTTCTTACCAGGTCCACAACATCTAAAGAACGGTTCAGCTGGAACCACCAATGTTCCCTTCCTACCTAGTGGGGCAAGTCGCCATGGTCCTCAATATTATCATGCGCAGGTACCTGACGCTGATTCTGGTGAGCAAGTCGATTATAGTGAGTACACTCTTCCACCGCGCCGAGCCGACATAAATACTGATGAGAAGTTGGAGTGGATTATGACCTCATAAGAGTGTGACAACAGTTTGACGCGGCTCAAGAAGACTATTTTGAGACTTCGTCCTTCCTGCTTTTGTTTCCCTTCTCGCGAGCGCCACCACAGTGATGAGGACATGGAGCACGCTTTTGAGGCTGCACCTGTGAGTTCTGCTCGACCATGTTCTCATGACGGTTCAACTTCCGATGACTTACCGTCCCTTGATGACTCTGCACCCTTCCACATGCCACCGGTTTATTTCTGACGATTCTTCACTTTGTAGTAACTCTTTTTCCTTTGCTCTTTTGAACTCATGTCATTCTTATTTTTCCTTTTAGACTTATGTATTTTTCTTATTTTCTCATTCTCTCTAATTTATTTTCACACCATGACGGTGTGAAGTAAGTCTGGGGGAGGGTATATCTACTAACGCGGTTCTAAAGTTTATTTTGGATGTTTTGTCAGAGTTGATGAAATTTTTTGAAATTTTTCATTTTGAAATCGCTGAGTCTATCGTTTTTAAGTAACCATGATCAAAATCTATGATGACTACTAGCCTAGTGTGAGTATAGTATTGATTACTGGCTTAGATTTAACTGCTATGATTAGGATTGGAACCCCATTGCTAATTGATTTGCTTATGAAAGTTCTGACTCTTTTGGATTTTTGATGATTTGATGCTAGCTCTGCTATGATAGGACTTAACTTGAACTTAATTTATCTTGCTTATGGTGTTGGTATACTCTGAAAGCTAGGTACCTTACTCTTCAATGCTCGGTAAAACTGACAAGTTCTTTCAGTATGATCCGGATCCCTTCTCTCTCCCTTCATAAAATAAAAAACGGTACAGAAAAAGGATTGAAAACATGATTTAGAAATCTGTAGTCAAACCCAGAAAAATCGGCTGTTAAAAAAATGAAAAGAAAAGAAAGAAAGCGCAAGAATGCGAAGAAATAAAAATAAAAAGCATTAAGAAAAGAAAAGAGAAGTGAGAAAGAGAGAAAAGGATCATGACCAGAAGTTGTTTGATGCTCTGTTTGGTATGTGCATTTTGATAGAAGAGGTATTTAAGCACATTGATCGATACCCCATAGGTGAGAATGCATTTATGTGAACTAAATTAAATTTAATGAGCTGGTTGAGATGACTTCATGGTTTAATTGATTTGTAATTAAGAGTAGGAAGCATGCTATTAATTAAGTGGTGGTAAACAGTTCATTTGTAGTGGTTGTTTAAGATCAGTGTCTTTTGAGTTTTGATATCTATCTTCGGGTTTCTGAGATTTTGTGAGATCCTGTGTGGTCCTTTTCAAACTTCTTCACCAGATTTGGTTTTGCTTTACTTGAGGACAAGCAAAGATCTAAGTCTGGAGGAGTTTATATTACTCGGTTTTGATGCATTTTAGTGGACATTTATGTCTGCTATTATGCATTATCCGAACGTTTTCCTTGCAAGTTTTGGTACATTTTCATGTATTCAGGTGTTCGGGTCGATTTAGACTTAAAGTGAAGATTTACAGCATATTTGGATGGAATTTGGCTAAGTAAAGGAATGAGAGATCAGTCTGGTTTTGGATTGATCAAAATGAAGAATTGAAGCCACAAAGAGCTCGGATCGATCGGTCCAGCCTTGGACCAATCAGTCCAAACATCCAGAGAGAAATAGAAGCTTTGGACCGATCGGTCCACCTATGGATCGATCGGTCCATGTCTGGATCGATCGATCCATCACAATGCGAGAAATTTTGAAGATTTCCATATTTTTGCAAAAGAGTCCTCAAGCCCATCTTTTTCCTATTTTTATTATTTTACTTTTTACACTATAAAAGCCTTATGGCTTAGGTTTTATTTTACACACTTTTATAACTTATGAGTTTCTACTGAGGGAGAAGAGATTCCTGAACCTTGTATTTGGAGAAGAATTTCTGAAACCTTTTTATATATCTATACTTATTTTATGATGTGTTTTTCTCTGATATTGTTATGTTCTTGTTTTGCAAAGTCAGAGTAGTTCACTGGTTAGATTTTAGTGTTTTCTAGAGAAATCGGGTTTGAATGTTAGACTTAATCATATAAGATTGAATTTATTAGGTTCTTAGTCTAGATTTGTTCTTAATGCTTGAATTGAGCTGGCCATTTAGTTCATGATAATATGTTAATAAATACAAAGAGATTTGATTTAGAAATCTGACCTAATCTAGATGAATAAGTGTTTTTGCTTTCGAGAGTATTGTCTTAAATGCTTATGAACAACTGAATTTGACCATTAATGCATGATCAAATTAGTTAGATACGACGAGAGTTTGTTTCTAATAATTTGAGAATAGAGTTTAATACTTCGAGAGGAGATTATTCTATTTGTGTCTTTCATGTTGAGAACTATTTTCAAAGAAAACCGTGTATGTTAGCTTTAGCTTTTAAACATGAATACCTATGGATCTAATGTCTGACGTCTTTAGTTTATTGTTTACAACCGTTTATTTAATTTTTGTTCTGATTTTGATACAAACAACTTTATTATTCCGTCTTAACTTGATTTGAGATTAAACTGAAATGTGTGATGTCTGGTCTCTGTGGATTCGACCCTTTACTATGTTATAGTGATATGTTCTCTGCAGTATAGTTTTATGATTAAATTCTAAGCTTATCTAAAGTACAAAGCACAAGATGGGTTTATTATTGTTACTGACAGAGAGGATATTCTTTTGCGCTTTATTGGATTTAGAACTTGTTGGCTTGTCTCTTCACCCTTGCAGTTACAACACGAACAAGACATTCAATATGATATTGAGGGAGTGTCGGAGTCTAAAGGTGATGTAGGTTATGGTAACATTGTAAACTGGTGTCCCAAGATGGGTTATTGTGGTTGGGTTGCTTTTCAATGTAGGATTAGGTTAAAGTCATTTCCTCAAACCCATTATCATTCACAGTTTCCCCAAACATCCACAAGGCATCTCTTATTATCAATGATAGTTTCGATACTAATTTTGGTATGCACTACCAGTCCCATAGATCCTTCGTCTAGTAAGGTATCTACTCAAATTTCTAGAATTCATCTATTAAGGTATCTACTCAAATTTTCTTCTACATGGACCAAAAGAGATGGATTTCACCATCTTTTTCAATAAGAGAGAGAACTTATCCGCTTTTCTCACGATCCTTGATTGTGAGTCTTCCTTTGGTTGCAAAATCAAAAAGGATTTCTGTTATCCTAACTGGTTTTCTATCTTATGAAATTGTCTCCTCGCGACCGGAAGAAGCAACGACAATCATTTTGATGATAATCGAGGCTATGGATCCTATTCAAAGTCACGTTGTAAGTCGACTCCCCTCAAGTTAGTCGAGATACTGAAGACCTCGAGTCTTTCAAGTGTTTAACCGCATTAAACTATTTTATTGTGCTCCTAACTTTCTATCAAGTTATAGCTTGTCTATCTATTGCTCTACGTTATTAGGTCACTTTTGGACCATTTTAGTTACACATCTGATGTTTCATTTTGTTATGTAACCGTTCAAACTTTTTAATGAAGGAATTGGTTCACAACAAAAGAATTATGTAAAATCTCTTCCAATATGTAAAACAGTAAAATTAAATTTATGTTTCATATCACATTCTCAATTATTTTAAAAATATTTCTAAAAATATCGGAAACATATAATAGCTTAGACTTTAGAATTAAAAAATTTGGTTTAAATTAAATAACTAGAGATTATAGTATTAGATTTGGCTTTGAAGGAGTTAAAATTTAGTTTTAAGGTTTAATCTTTAACTTTATAGTTTAAAAGTTATTTAAAAGTTGTGCTATTTTTGAGGAAAAAAAATTGTGATAATTTTAAAACTTGGAAGTATCTTATACTTTTTAAACTAAAACAAAAATGTAGGATTCTCCAAGGTGGAGCTCAGCCCCCTCTATCTCAAAAAGAGTCTTTGCTTTTTGAGGTGAGAGCTTTTAGTGGTGGTCATTACCTTGACATCTGTGCTCTTAATCACTGTTCAAAAAAGTAGCTTTTTCGATCAAAGTTCATCTTCTTCGAGAGATCTTCAATCTGATTCGAATTGATTTCACTTTCTTTAATCTTTTTCTCTGATCTTTGTGATCAATCGATCTTGATCTTCTTGTTTCATTTTCTTCGGAGTGAAATGTCTGCTGAACTAGACATAGCCATAGCGGCGATGTCTTTAGAGGAGGAAGAGGAGGAACTTTTCCAAATGCCTAACTTACCAGAGTTCTCCTTAGCCGATAATAACAAGCTCAGTTTGATTGGAAGGATTCTCAACCCTCTCTGTCAAAA
>OVBE01003382.1:0-27054 GCA_900406425.1 Iberis pinnata
TTAATAAAATGTATGTATCCACTTTATAAAATCACAAGTGCTATCGAGATGTATGTTAAGAATTAACATACAAGGTACTCTAAAAGTAACCATAAACTCGTGACGTATCCATTTTTTTTCCAGGAAATTGTTTTAAAACATTTTTTCCTTTTGACTCGCGACGTCTCATCTTCTTATTTCCCTCTATATATATTTACCCTTTTCACCCTATGTATTTTTGTCAGATATATGTTCAATTTATTGGTTGTTCCTCCTCATTCCTACAGGTTACAGAGCAGTGTCAATGCCATTAATAGTTCTGCTGGTCGGGAAAACCTCCCCGTGCTAAAACCTGGTCCCGGTATTTTCCCTGACAATACTAGTGTTGTGTGGTTTAAAATTTTTTACGATCTTGTGAAGGTGTGCACTCCAATTCTTGAACAAAGATGGGTTCATGTGTGGCCAACTTACCGCTTAATTCCTAATGATTATAAGGAACGATGGTTTCTTATACTTGCTCTAAGCATCTACTGGGTTTCCTTCCATAGATACAAAAACAACACTAACCCTTCTATTATGTCCTTTTATGTAGGAAAAAAACAGGTGGGATCCGTCACATACTGGGACAGTTTGGACATATTTTAATAAGGCGAGAAGAATGATTTACCGTTACCATATGCGTATGTTGAAGAAGACTTGGGGGCTTTGCCGGGAGAAACCCGAGTGGATATTAACAAGAGTTTTGCATGAACTAGTAAATATGTTTGAGGAGTTTGGACCTAATAATTATGGATGATTATGAGTTTGTATATAATGTATTTTAAGACTATTACATTTCTATATCTCAGCTGTCTAAAAAACATGCACACAAAAAACCACATTTTAGTAAAATAACTCAGCCGTTTGGTAAGATAACTTGCCGTCAAATAAAAATAACTAAGTCATATAGTAAAAATTTAACTCATACATGCACCAAAAAAGACGACCAGCCGTTTAGTAAGATATATTTTCCTTGCGAATTCGGTTAAATATTCCCGCCTCTTCGTATTAAACTAATATCGAGAAATGTTTTTATACGCGAGCCAGATTATCTCTTACCCTACTTGATTTTCTTGATTTCATTTTTTGATTCATATTACTTGATTTTTTACTTTCTTTTAATTATTGCTTTTCTCTTTCACGTAAATACGCAATCACACCTTTTGCCTTGAAACACATCTTTCTATAATTAATTAGTTGAGTAATATCCATAATAAATTGAAAATTTGAGTTTTAGTATTGAAATTTGGATAATATAGATAAAAGGGTAAAGAGAGAAAAAAATATTATTATTATTTGTAATACAAATGATATCTAAAATAAAGTTACCGAGGGTAAACGCAGCTACGATGTTTTCTTACGCAGATCTGATGTGATATTACGGGTGAAATGATATCTTATTACTACGTTACCAATGTCAAACGCGGCTACGAGGCAAATGATGAATTTAACTTTTTGTGATACGACTGAGTTCTCGTTTTAAAAAAATAGCTGAGTTATGGTTTGTTAATGGCTGAGTTACAGTTTACCATTAACGGACGGATCAGAATTACTTTAGTACCGCTGTGTTAATGTTAATGTACTTCTGGGTTACGTTTACAGGATGTATGAGTTATGAAATTTAAAATTATCGTTACGGCTGAGTTATATTACAAAATGCTTGGATTTCTTTTCTGTATGTTTGAGTAAAGTAATCAATTTCAATTTTTTTTTCGTCAGTAATGTAATAAGCATCATTACATGCCTCGTAACTGCCTAATACTCTGACATAGTAGTTCCATCATAATAAGCATAAGGTTTGACCTCGGATACGTATTATCTCATCATAGATGTATAGTGTGATTTACGAGGCGTGTAATGATGTCTTATTACGTTACCGAGGACAACAAAATATTGAAGAGGTGGGAATACAAAAAAAAACATGCCTCTTCGATTAATACACGACTAATATAATTTTTATTCCATATGGCTGAGTTATTCTTAAACCGGTAAACGTAATAAGGGTTGAGTTATTCTTAACTCGGTAACTCAAGGGTTTTTTTTATGTCATTTTATGTCAAATATCTCTCTCAAGTATTAACCCATAAATTAATACTCCATCCATTTCATATTAGTAGTTGTTTTGCGTAAAAGCGCGCATATTAATACAATTTTTTGTTTTTCTACATTCTTTTACTTTTTCACTTTTTTGTCTCTACATTTAGTTAGAGCAATGATTATTATGGATGAAAGAAAAATTAAAAAGATAATAAAATAATTTAAAAAAATAAAAAACATAATTATTTTAACTTTTTAAGTAAAAGTTTTTATTTTTTGCCTTGATTTTTGAAAATAATTTATATTGTGAAACAAAATAAACCCTTCAAAACAACTAATAATATGAAACAGAGGGAGTATGATTTTCTTATAAACTTCAACACATCAAAGCATCACAAGTGAAGAAAATAACGATAAGTCAGATTAACGATTCAAAGTCAAAATTCAACTATAATTAAGAAAAACAACTTGGCATAAAGGAGAGAGTCATGCAATGGTAAATAGTTCTTCAAGAAAGGCAGGATCTTCTTTCTTGCAATGGTAAAGAGTTAATTTCTTGAGGATTGCTGAATTCTCCAAAAAATAACAAACTAGCTTAATCCCATTTGTGCCACTGATTGGAGTTTCAATCTCAACATACTCGAGAGATGTTAAGAGACACTTAGGCATGGATAATATTTTAACTTCAACATCGTCATCATCTTTATGAAAATCATAAAATTTCTGAAAACAAAACCAAATGGACAAGTTAAGTGCAACATAGTTTTCAGACTCCTAAGGAGATAAAGTTGATAGTTTTAACTAAAAACTATGACAAGAAATTTCAGATTCGGACAACTNCACAACAAGAGATTTCAGATTCGGAAAACTCTAAAGAAAAGTTGACAACTTCTTCAAGCCGGGATATCTAAAGCTAGCGTCCAAGAAAGAAAGGTTATGAAATAAAGGTATACAATGACCACATTTTAAATAATCAAAGATGTCATGCAAAGAAAGTTTCATAAGTTTCTCAAAGTGATACTACAAGAGAAACAAAAGATATTGAACAATCCAAAGAAATTACTTTTTACATTTTACAAAATAGTAGCAATAGATGTTACCAGACTTCCCGTAGGCCGTAGTGACTTTGAGAATTCCAGATAGATCAATGCAGCCATCATAATAACCCTATGAAATGATCAACAAACATAAAAAGAGGAAAGGAAACCAGAGAAGAAAAAATAATATATATATATTATAACTAAATTACAAACTCAACTTATTAGAGGAATTTCTTGAAACACCATCAAAAGAAGTTCAAATACCAAAAATACCACACACTCCCAAAAGTTCCAAAAATACCACACACTCTCAAATGTTCCAAATATACCCAATATAGTTTAGGGTTTATTTTTAAAGGGGGGGGGGTAGGGTTTGGTTTTGGAATTTTAGGTTTAAATTTGAAGTTTTAAAGTTATTTCAAATTTTGTGGTATTTTTGGAACAAAAACATTTTTGTGGTATTTTTAGAAAAAATGTGGTATTTTTGGAAATTTTGGGAGTGTGTGGTATTTTTTTCATAAACCTAGTTTTTTGTGGTATTTTTGAGAATTCCCCAACTTATTATATTGTATTTTATAACATTTAATTAAAATATTCATCAAAATTTTAATATAAGGAGGAGGATCCATTGGATAAGCGGCCAATATTACAATAAACTTTGGATGATTTGGTGCCCTTTTGGTGGTTGCATAGGATAAGGAGGAGGGAAGAGGATGGCATGCGTACTGCTTGCGAGCAAACTCGAAATCAAAAGAGATAGATTGGAAGCGAACTGTTTGTGAGAAATATCGAAAGCGATGGATTAAGATGGAAGAAAGATGAAGAGAAGAGAGAAAGCCTGAGATAAGATTAAGAGAGAAGTTCCGGGCAAATAAAGAGAGAAACAGAGAAATAAATAGATTTAAGTCATGATTTTTTGTATTCCTGCATCATTACACGCCTTGTAAATTTTGCGTATTCCTGCCTCTTCAACTTTTTTTCACCTCTGTAAAGTAATAAGAGTGGGCATAATGTGTGAAGAAAAAAAAAGAAAAAAAGGAGTGGGCTTAATGTGAAATTGATTTATGGCTTTGAATGTTTTGTGATACGACTGAGTTATCGTTTTAAAAAAAAACACTTGAGTTATGGTTTGTAAATGGATGAGTTACAGTTTACCATTGACAGACGGATCATAATTAATTTAGTACGGATGAGTTATTGTTAATGTATTTCTGGGTTACTTTCACAGGATGTATGAGTTATGGAATTTAAAATTATTGTTACGGCTGAGTTATATTACTAAATGATATGATTTCTTTTCTATATGTCTGAGTAAAGTAATCAATTTTAAATTTTTTTCCTCGGTAATGTAATAAGCATCATTACACGCCTCGTAACTACCTAATACTCAGACATAATAGATGCGTCGTAATAAGCATAGGGTTTGACCTCGGAAACATATTATCCCATCATAGTTTCATAGTACTACTAGTAAGACATCATTTGTCTCGGTTATAAAAATTATCATTCGGATGCGTTACTACTATTGATTTATAATAAACAAAATGGCTAAGTTATTCTTATTAAGTGCCTGAGTTATAAAATTCAACAGTCACGATTCATGCGTATCCTCGCCTCTTAAACTTTGTTTTGGCTATAAATTAACGTTTACACATAGTGTAACATTCACACTGAAAGTCTATCTAGCACTCCAAAATATATCCAACTGCAGAATCCTGTATCTCAAGGATATCACCGACACCCGAATAGGAACATAAGGTATACTTTGTATTTTTTTTACCCATATTTATTTTTTAAAAAATAACTTTTGGTCTAATTCTTTTATGTGATTACTAAGAGAATATTGTCTACAAATGTTAGTCAGGGAATCCAAGATAAATTTAGTTTATGTGTTCATATACATCTCAATAAACTAATGGTTTGGTAATGAAAAATTAAGTTCACAACCTTATCACTCTTTTCGTTGGACAGGATATGCGAGAACTAAAGTTGGTCATTCAACAAAGAATACTTACAAGGCCTGGTGAAGGCGTTTGTCCAGAGGAGGTTAATTCCACTCATCCGTTTGATTGATTTGCAATGTTTCGGCTCTGGAATATTATGTGATTTCACTCGCTTCTTTTGCACTCAACAGGAGATCATTTGCACAGACAATAGAAAATTTGTTCGCTCTCTCTTTCATTCTTTTATGTCTCTGGTTTATTCATTTCTCCTGTATATGATCTCTTTATATGTCTTCAGTGCCAAGAAACGCACCTGCTGCAAACTTAGTGATGCCCAGAGAAATGATGTATAACCATTTTGTGTTTAGATTAGATTTCAAAGATTGGAAGGTAATAAAAATTGAATCAATTCATGTTGTACTCTCTGATTCTTCTATTATGCCGTAAGGATGTCTCATTTTTTTTTTGCTATCTTATTTTATATTGAATGCCTGTGTTATAAAATTAATAAGAGTGAGATTTGAATGTTTTTGTGAAACGACTGAGTAATACGTTTGATTACGGTTCAGTTCAGGTTTTAAAACCTGAGATAGATAAAGAGAGATTGAGAATTTGTTTGCAGATAAATCGGGAAACAAAGAAATAAATAGAGAGATAATGGTCGCTTCAAATTCCCATAATTTGTAATATAATAAATAGAATATTCATGATTTTTGGTATTCCCGCATCATTACACGCCTCGTAAAATCACATTTTCTGCGGTAGAGAAAGAGACTGACTTTATCATCCCGTCATAGCTGAGTTACAGTTTACCATTGACGGACGGATCAGAACTATTTTAGTACGGCTGAGTTATTGTTAATGTATTTCTAGGTTACTTTCCTAGGATGTATAAGTTATGGAATTTAAAATTATCGTTACGGCTGAGTTATATTACTAAATGTTGAGATATCTTTTCTATATGTCTGAGTAAAGTAATCAGTTTCAAATTTTTGTCCTCGGTAACGTAATAAGCATTATTACACGCCTCGTAACTGCCTAATACTCTGACATAATAGCTGCATCGTAATAAGTATCATTACATGCCTCGTAAAATCACATTTTTCGCGGCAGAGAGAGACTTATTTTATCGTCCCGTCATAGCTGCCTCATACAAGCTAGATGAACAAGAATTGTATCAGATCCCTTCACTTCAAGGATGAATGTTTTCTGCTTTATTGTTCATACATAAAATCCGCATGACTTCATCGGGATCCTTCAAGTGGTACTCAGCAAACTCCATCTTCACAATGATAGAACATTGTGATCCAGAATAATCAGTGAAACGTATCGATTCTCTCCTCTATCCCATTGAAGTGGCTGCGAAAAATAACAAGAAGAAACAATTAGAACAAAATGAAATCAATATATAACAGAACATAGAAGTGAAATTACCACTTTCGTGTTTGCAGATAATCGGCGCTTCACATTCTCATAACTGAAGATATTTGTGCAGCGTTAATATGTGTCTACCATTTAGAAGAGGTGCATCCAAATAACTTATTTGAATCTCATGCCTACATCAAAAATTATTTTAGCACCTTTACAGATAAAATATAAAATAGATGTATCAATCTTTCAATATACCTTTTTGCATAGTACTGTAAGTAAGTATGATCAGAATTTTCCCTCATAGTACTACTGCAAGAACCACCTTTGGTGGTTGCATAAGATAAGCAGCAAATATTACAATAAACATTTGAAGATTTGGTGCCCCTTTGGTGGTTAAATAGGATAAGCCAGAGGGAAGCGGATTGAATGCATACCGTTTGTGAGCAATATGGAAATTGAAAGAGAGAGATTTCATGCGTACTCTTTGAGAGGAAAATCGAAAGAGAGAGATTGTGAATTTGTTAAGAAATTAACAGAGAAAACAGAGAAAGAAATAGAGAGATAGAGTGATAAATCAAATGGCGGAGTTCCCTATATCCCTTTTTAATATTAAAATTGAAGAGTTACCTCTTCTAATTTTTTTTATTATCCTCGGTAAAGTAATAAGAGTGCGCATAATGTGAAACTGATTATGGATTTGAATGTTTTTGTGAAAAGACTGAGTAATACGTTTGGTTACGGTTGAGTTCAGGTTTTATATATGGTTGATTTACAGTTAACCAATGATTTACAGATTATATTTATTTTGAAACGGCTGAGTTATTTCTAATGTATGTCTGATTTATTTTTAATGTATGCATGAGTTATGAATTTTAAATTTAACCTAGCTGTATTGTTGATTATAAAACTAATAACACAACCGAATGATAAAAAATAACTTAGGCGTATAATATCGAGTAATTTTTATAACCGAGGCAAATAAAGAGAGAAAAAGAAATAAAAAGAGAAACAGAGAAATAAATAGATTAGAGTCATGATTTTTCGTATTCCCGCATCATTACACGCCTTGTAAAATTTTCATATTCCTGCCTCTTCAACTTTTTTTCACCTCGGTAAAGTAATAAGAGTGGGAATAATGTGTGTTAAAAAAGAAGTAGGATGGGCTTAATGTACGGCTGAGTTATGTTTACGACGAAGTGATGTTTATGACTGAGTTATTTTTACGGCTGAGTTTGTGTTACGTTTGAGTAGTAACAATTATTATTATTATGAAACTTCCCATTATATAAACGAAAAGTTATTATTACAATACAGGACCACTGCAAGAAGTAAATTAGCAGTAGGAAAATGAGATTAAATATGAAGATTACTCGGATACTGCTTTATTGAATCAGAACAACAAATTTACAGCATAGAAAATAGAAACTAGATAGATGAACAAGAAGGATGTGAATATAAAAGGTTCATATTCTTATCCTTGATTTGACGTTTCTGTCTACCATCTCTATTTTCATAAGCATTGGTCCATCTATCATCATCATATATCGGATCAAATTGAGCAATGCTTATGAAAATAGAGTTGATAGACACAAACATCAAATCAAAGGATAAGAATGTGAAACTTTTGTATTCACATCCTTCATGTTCAACTATCTTGTTTTTATTTGGTGGTTGGATATGATAAACATGCATATCATATCTTATGCTTTACTGTCGAAAAGAAAACTCAATCTCTCATCGCAAGCAACTATCTTTGACTTGGTCTTCTTATTCTTCCTTGAAGGATTTGTGAGATTTTTCTCCCGGATATATTTCTTTACGATCTCTGTAACATCATATTCAGAAATGTTGTTGGTGGTGTCTTTACCAAGAGATTCGAGAAACTCAATGAGATTTCTCGAACCCCATCCTAAAAACTCAAGAGTTTTGGGTTTTCTTAACCTTATTT
This sequence comes from Iberis pinnata, assembly GCA_900406425.1. Classification (NCBI taxonomy): domain Eukaryota; kingdom Viridiplantae; phylum Streptophyta; class Magnoliopsida; order Brassicales; family Brassicaceae; genus Iberis; species Iberis pinnata. The sequence goes on from OVBE01003382.1 coordinate 8,358, forward strand.
TACTAAATCCTTTCACCTTATCATTGTACTCCTCCCCTATACAATCATCAATTTTGATAAATCAAACACTGTGAAACGTAAAGAGTCTTTACACAATCCCATTGAAGTGGGCTGAAAAGAATAAGAAGAAGAAGCAATTAGAACAAATTTCAGCCAAAATAATTAGAAAATAGAACTGAAATTACCACTTTAATTTACCCTCATCAACAAATTCGCATGTAGATTGCTGAGAATGGCTATTACAACACAAGACAAAATTACAATAAACATTTGGAGATTAGGTGACCCTTTGGTGGTTGAATAGGATAAGCAGGAGGGAAGCGGATTGAATGCATACTATTTGTGAGAAATATCAAAATCGAAAGAGATAGATTGCATGCATACTTTTTGTCAGGAAAATCGAGAAAGAGAGATTCTAATTTGTGAACAAATTAACAGAGAAATAAATAAAGAGAGAGAAAGTGAGAACCATCGCTTCAATGTCAAATATTAACTTCCCTATATCCCTTTTAATATAAAAAATCTAAGAGTCACGATATTGCGTATTTCCGCCTCTTAAACTTTTTTTACCCCGGTAAATTTTTTAAAAAATTCAGACTTATTTTCGTTTACGGCTGGTTATTTAATTCAACTTCAACTTCCTATTCTAGATTCGTTTCTTGCTTGATAAATAGATTGTTAAGAAACTTTTAAGATACCTTGATGGAGATACTTTTGCATATTTACTTATTGTATTGTTGGTTCTTTTAAAAAATTTAGACTTATTTTCGTTTACGGCCGGTTATTTAATTTTTGTTCACAATATATTGTTGATGTGGAACAAAACCATAATTACCAATATTATCCACAATACATTATTGTGACCAATATTATTCGCAATACATTATTGTCAGTCGTATCACAATAACATCCAAATCCATAAATCAATTTCACATTATGCCCACCCTTATTACTTCCAAGGTAAAAGAAAAGGTTGAAGAGGCGGGAATACGAAACATCCAAATCCTTAAATTAGTTTCACATTATGCCCACTTCTCTCTCTCTCTATTTATTTATCTGTTTCCCTCTCTCTCTCTCTCTAAGTTTTCTCACAAATTCACAATCTCTATCTTAATTTTTCTTTCTCGAACTGTAGTAATCAAACAGAACTCAGCCCGAACTAACGTCGTGAAATTTTAATAAACGAGGAAAATGATGTCTTATTACGCAACTATTATGTCATATTACAAGGCAAACATATCTCAGTTGTATAGCAACAAACATAACCCAGTCGTAAGATTTATTAGCCAAGTAAAATACGAATGAACACTAAAATCTAGAAATTTCTATCAAACCCTAGATGATGTCTACCATAATATTACACAGCTCTGATGTGATATTACGATATGGAGGTCAAATCTTAGATGAAGTCTACTATGTCAGAATACGGGGCAATGATGTCTTATTACGTTAAGCGAGGACCGAGGACTAAAAAAATTGAAGAGGCGGGAACACGAGAAATCGTGCCTCCCAGATTAGTATTCAAAAGTATTTTGCTTCGACGCGTCGATATGATGTCTTCATTTATATTAAATAAGTGAAATTTAATCGACTGTTCGCACTCTCTCTTTCCCTCTCTCTATCTCTATTTATTTATATGTTTATCTCTTAATTAACATTAAAACAGAAATTCACCATCACTCTTTCTCCTTTTCCATCGAAAAAGTATGCATGCAATCTCTCTCTGACTAGTTCTATTTTGCTCACAAACAATATGCATGAAACCTCTATATTTCTCTTCTGGGCGCTTGAGTTATGCTTCCGTTCTGCTTATCATGCTCAACCACTAAAGGAGGCACCAGATCTCCAACTGTTGAATGTAATATTGCCTGCTTATCCTATGCAGCAACTAAAGGTTTACCAGAAAGACGGCTTGTTATGTACTATCATAGTCAATGTTGCTTTCTTGGTAGCTATAGATTCTCAGCAATAATATCCTCCGCCATTTATTGTAACTCAACACTATCGTATATTTTAAATTTTGTAACTCAGGCATTCAATAAAAATAACTTAGCCATATCATTTATAACTCCTATATTACAACAATAGCATCTCTTGTAACTGTGATTGTCAGTTCAAAACTACATTAAAAACATTTGATGATAAAACAACGGGAAATAATATCCAGATTAAAGGCTGGGTTAAAGGATAGTCTTAAGGATATAGTGTGATTTTATGAGGCGTGTAATCTTGTCATGTTACGTTTCCTGGCGTAAGAATAACTCAGCCTTTATTTATCTATGTAGTAGTCTTAAAATTATCCTTTAACTCGACCTTTAATTTGGATATCATTTCCCGTTGTTTTATCATCAATTGTTTTTAATGTAGTTTTGAAATGACAATCTCAGTTACAATTGATAATTTCAGTACTTTATGAAAACTCTTAATCTCTATTAACACAAACATTAATATCAATAAACTCCGCCATTTATTTTCACTCAGCCGTATCATGTATTTTAAATATAGTAACTAAGACATTCAATAAAAATAACGATAAAATATCAGCCGAATGATAAACAACAACTTAGCTGTTTCACATATTACACGTGTAAACATAACAAAACTAAGTCTGAATTTTTTCTTAATAAATATTCGGAGAGAAGCAAGAGGTGGTTATAGAATAGGAAGTTGAACTTGAATGGCAGTCTCTCCTTGCCCTTTTAGATTATGTGCATCCTACACCTTCATGTAGAAGATACTCCTGCCATTGAGGGAGATGGAACTCAAAGGAAAAGCAAGCGGAGACTCACTTGGAAAAGTAAGTGAAGAAGAAATTGTTACAGAAGATATGTACACTTGAACTTGAATTGTAGTCTATTATTCATTTCTAGTTCCATGAAGAATCCTAGTTGAATGACCAACTTTAGTTTCCGCGTTTGCTGACCAATACATGTCATAAAAAAATTGAAGAATGCGTTGGCATTTTCTAGGATAGGAGGACAATATGCGACAGTGACAAGAATCATCGCATGCGAGAACCTTTGGATTGTAGTTGCTACCATTTGGAGAAACATACATATCCATTAGAGTCAATGATGAAACGAATTCAATGTATCCCACGATCCCATTGAAGTGGCTGGGGAAAATAACAAGAGGAAATAATTAGAACAGATTCAAGCCAATATATAACAGAACATAGAAGTGAAATTACCACTTTGGTGGTTGCATAGGATAAGCATGAGGGCAGCAGATTTCATGCGTACTGCTGGTGTCCAAACTCGAAACCGAAAGAGACAGATTGTATGCGTACTGTTTTTGAGGAATATCGAAAACGTTAGAGAGAAAGGGGAGATAGATTAATAGAGAAATTGAGAAGTTTCGAGCAATTAAATCGAGAAAGAGTGAAATAAATAGAGAGATAATTGTTGCTTCAAAGTCACATTTATAGAGTAGATCGAAGCATCACGATTTTTCGTATTCCCGCCTCTTCAATTTTGTTGCCTCCGTAAAGTAATAAGAGTGGGCATTATGTTATATAAATAAATTTTTTATACGGTTACGTCATGTTTACACGGCTAATATATGAAATAGCTAAGTTATTGTTTATTATTCGGCTGAGATTTTATTGTTGTCTTAAACAGTTAGAAACGATACGGCTAAGTTATTTTTATTGAATGTCTGAGTTACAAAATTTAAATTACACAATACGGCTGAGTTACAATAAATTGTTAAATTTTTATTGATATTAATGTTTATGTTACGACTCATGACTTACATGGCTAATATATGAAACGACAAAGTTATTGTTAATTATTCGACTGAGATATTATTGTTGTCTTATAGAGTTATAAATGATATATTGTGCTAGTTAGTAAAATGAATTTATAATCTTATATAAGATGTCAATTATTTGTATGTTTATATATTGGGGATTCTCAAAAATACCACAAAAATTAGGTATATCAGTTGTATCCTTTGATTCATTCTTGTTGAACTGATGTTTTGGGTGGTTTTGTTGTTAAGTAGTTTTGTAAGATATCAATTGCAAATTGTTGTTTTGAGTATGGTTGACTTACCATTTTGCAAAGACCCAACCCTATTTTTGTTACATGGACGAATGAGGTTCAATTCTATACTTAGCATTCTTTTAGAGTTTTTAAGTAAAATATGCGAATTTTATAGATAGATTCAAACAATTCTAATACATTGTATAGAACTACCTAATCAATCTACCTAACCCAGTCACAAAGTCCACCATTCCTATCAGCTTACATGAAATCCATTGGCAAATAAAGGAAGTCATAGGAAGAAGTGTTTAGTAGTTTATTAGCTTCTTTGTTTTCTTTCTGGCAATGACTGTCTAAAATCCTCATAAGATCTTTTCGTCTTCTAAAAGAGATTTATTATCTTTTAGACATTAAAAATAAAACACAAATATAAACTAACCCGAAATTGTTTGGAATGTTTTGAATAATAACAGATGATTTATCAGCAAGATGAAATTTAAGCTTCGGTACTTCAGAAGGAGACAAGTTCCGGTTCTTTTGAACACAAACCTTCTGATTCACAGTCTTGGTGGAAGACATTTCTGGTTACAAAACAAGAGCCTGTGAGGTTGTGATGAGGGTTCTGTAACCAAAAATGTCTTCCACCAAGACTGTTGAAGCAGAAGGTTTGGGTTCAGAAGAACCAGAACTTGTCTCCTTCTGAAGAACCAAAACTTAAATCTCCTCTTGCTGATAAATCATGTGATTGTTAAACCGACATTGGGAGATGACTGAAAACAAAGCTCCTCTTCTACGAAACCCTAATAGATCAACCGACCCTGCTGCATTGTGAGCCACCGCCACATGCACTAACTCTGTCACCAAGCGTAGTGAGACTGTAATCAATGAATCCATCACTCGGTGGTGAAAGAACCACCGGAAGATTTGGCAAGGAAAATACAAGTTCTTGAAATGTCTATTTAACTCTTTCATCGAAATTGTTTGTTAATTTCTTCTCTTTGTGTCAATTGTTGTATTGAATTATTTTTTATGTGCTTTGTAAACTCTTCATGATATAATAAAGTAAATTAATGTGTTAAAAAAAACATAAAGACCACTATTAAAAGCCTAAAGGTGTCTCTCTAATTGTAAGATTTTGTCTAATTGTAACGTTAATGTATTTCTGGGTTACTTTCACAGGATGTATGAGTTATGGAATTTAAAATTATCGTTACAGCTGAGTTATATTACTAAAAGCTGTGATTTCTTTTCTATATGTCTGAGCAAAGTAATCAGTTTCAAATTTTTGTCCTCGTTAACGTAATAAGCATCATTACACGCCTCGTAACTGCCTCATACTCTGACATAATAGTTGCATCGTAATAAGCATAGGGTTTGACCTCAAGAACATATTATCCCATTATAGCTGCATAGTACTACTAGTAAGACATCATTTGCCTCAGTTATAACAATTATCATTCGGCTGGGTTCATGCGTATCCCCGCCTCTTAAACTTTTTTTTGGCTATAAATTAACGTTTACCCAGAGTGTAACATTCACACTGAAAGTCTATCTAGCTCTCTAAAATATATCCAATTGCAGAATCTTGTATCTCAAAGATATCACCGACACCCGAATTGGAACAGAAGGTATACTTTGTTTTTTTACCCATATTTATTTAAACAAAATAATCGTTGGTCTAATTCTTTTACTTGATTACTAAGAGAATATTGTCTAAAAATGTTAGTCAGGGATCCCAAGATAAATTTAGTTTATGTGTTCATACACGTCTCAATAAACTGGTTATTCGGTAATGCAAAATTAAGTTCACAACCTTATCACTCTTTTCATTGGACAGGATACGCGAGAACTAAAGTTGGTCATTCAACAAAAGAATTGACGAATGCATTGAACAGTAGACGCTGAACCCAACCTGTTCTTCTCCCTGCAGGTTGTAACCTGATAATTCAAGGCTTCCTCGAAATCTTCGAGTTGGAGATAGATCTCGCCAAGAGAGTGACAAGTATGTAAATAAATAAAGAGAAATCAAAAGAAACAGAGAAGTAAATAGAAACATAAATAGAAGTTGTCTTGTAGCAAATAGGTTTAAGACATGAAAGTATTTTACATTGGAGTTTGTAAGAAGAGAAGGTTCAACACCAATGCTCAAGCTCTGCTCAAGGGACAAGGTCAAGATAGAACAAGCACCAGTTGATTTGTGGTTGGAGAAAGTTCTGCTTAGAAAATAGATTAAAATTTGATTATTTTCGGACAAGCTTAAACTTGTGAAAAGAATCAACTTTTAATCCATTTTCTAAGCATCACTTTCTCCAACCACCTGTAATATAAACAACAACATTCGGTCTCTTGTATTTTAGACAAGAAGTCCATAATTGTTCTTGCTTTCTTCTTCGATGGAATGTTATCATAATATGATTCATCATTCTACGGATTATCTTTATTAGAGTTTTACGAGGCCGTGGGGATTTTAACTTTTCATATATTTCTACATTCTATAACTAAACCATTTACAAGTTTTGTTCTTTGTTATTTTTATTTAATCTTTCAGTACTCATTAGTTACTATTATGCATGCATATTGCTCCACGAAAAAACAATAACATTTATAGTTAATAATAAAAAAGTAATTCAACCGAATTCAATTAACTAAATTTATCTTGGATTTAGTCTCAATAAACGGATGGTTCGGTATTGTAAAATTTAGTTCACAACCTTATCACTCACTTTCTTCGTTGGACAAGATACGCAAGAATTACAGGACTAATATATTTGTTATTCTCAAGGGCTGAGTTATTCTTAAATCAGTAACTTAATAAAGGCCGAGGTATTCGTACGTCTGAAATGTAACAGGGACTGAGTTATCCTTAAGTCGGTAACTTGATAAGGGCTGAGTTAATCTTACCTCGGTAACTGAAATCGTAATGAAATTTTATAAAAACCTTTTTTATTTAATAAAGAGATCCCTTTAATAAACTTAAAAATTCTAAATGACAAAACGTTAATCAAACCTTTATTCATGTACAGATTAGTGACTTTTACAAGCAAACCCTACTAGAGGTAACGTAAAGTCGCAAACCCTACTAGACGTAACGTAAAGTCGCAAAACCTATAAGTTTGATATCAGTTATGAAAATTTCTTGATATTAGAAGCGGCAATACTTATTCGTATTCTACATGACTAATATCTGAGTTAATGTGTTTTCATGATATCTGAGTTATCTAAATAAACAACTGGGTTTTTATGCTTATGTCAGAGTTATGTTATAGACAATATGACTAAGTTATGATTTTTATTGTGCTATGACTAAGTTATGACTAAGTTAGGGTTTAATGTTTAGGGTTTAGATTACATTTGATGAGTTAATTAGACACTTAAAAGAGTTAGTTAGATTACATTTGACTATTTAGTTAAGCAAAAGCCCCTTTCGAAACAAAAAGTTAAAATCATCATTTGCCTAGCTGCGTTTGACATCGGTAACGTAGTCATAAGACATCATTTCACCCGTAATATCACATCAGAGTTGCATAAGAAAATATCGTAGCCGCGTTTACCCTCGGTAACTCTATTTAGATATCATTTGTATTAAAAAATTGTTCTCTCTTTAACCCATTGAGTGTTTAGGGATTATTGTTTATTGTTTACCACGAAATAGTATATAAGTGAGTTATGAGTTACGTAGAGTACATTGTATATTAATTCTCAACATACATCTCAATAGCTCTTGTGATTTTATAAAGTGGATACATACTTTTTATTAATATGCGCACAAACAGTATGCATTCAATCCGATTTCAATACTACTCACTCGTATTCGTAACACAAACATTATAACCACAAATAAAACTCAGTCATAAAATGAACATAACTCATCCTTAATCATAACTTAGTCGTAAACATAACTCAGCTGTAATGGAAAATAACTAAGTCATAAAAGTAAAGACGAAAAAAACACAACTTCCTATAAAGAACAATCAGCTTGATGTAACTCAACCATTTCGTGTATTTTGAATTTTATAACTCAGGCACACAATAAAAATAACTTTTTTTTGTGCACCCAATAAAAATCACTTAGCCATTATGTTTATTGTTAAACAATAATAACCCGATAAAAAATAACTTAGGCATTTGCACATGTGCAATATATTGGGAACAAAAGTTTTCAATATAAATTAAATAACCAACCGTAAACGAAAATAAGTTTGCATTTAAATATATATCAGTGATACAATCCCAAAGTCTGCATTTAGAAGAAAAAATATCAGCTATACAAATTCAGGTGACACAACGACCGCCACTGATCATCTCCATGAACACGCAAATTTCGTCTCCATCCTCCATCATCAACTTTATAACAAAAACAACACACATAATTAAACCTTCATTTCTCAATTAATAAGCTAAAATCCCTAAATAATTTAAAAAGTTTAAGGAGAGAAAGGAAACTGAATCAGGAGTTTGATTTGGTGCTATACGGTTGCCATCATACAGAAAACGAACAGAGTAATAACATAGGTTTTTCATCTCGCAATACCAAACCATCAGTTTCTTCAGTTGTGTATGAACTCGTAAACTATATATATCTTGGATTCCTGATTCACATTTTTGAAATATTATTGTGTAATAATTTGTATGAAGTGAAGAAAGAATAAGGAATTCCTAGAAACACCATAAAAAGAAGTTTTAAATTGAAAAACTACCACAAATTCCCAAAAGTTCCAAAAGTACCACACACTCAAATGTTACAAAAATAGCACAAACATAAAAAGTAAATTTTAAGGGTATGAAATTTAAAATTTTGGGTAGCGGTTTCCTAAATAAAGTTTAGGGTTTATTTTTGAAGGGAGTAGGGTATGGTTTTGAGGTTTAAGGGTTTAAATTTGAAGTTTTAAGGCTTTTTCAAGTTTTGTGGTATTTTTGAAATAAAACATATTTGTGGTAGTTTTTGCAAAAAGAATTAGACTAAATGATATTTTGTTTATATAAATTTAGGTTAAAAAAAGACAAAGTATACCTTCTGGTCGATGAGCTTGAGAATGACTCTATTCTCCTGTTACGAATTGGGTGTCGATGATCTCCTTGTGATACAGGACTCTGCAGTTGTAATCGAAGAACTCATGATGTAAAATAGTTTGCAGATATATTTTAGAGAGAGAGAGATATACTTTCAGTGTGAAAGATACACTATGGGTACAATAATTTATAGCAAAAAATTCACTTATAACAAGAAACAGTATATTGGTAAAACTAATTATTTTTGAGAAATACATAAACACTTTATATTTGGGCAAACACCCACTTTCAAAAACGTAAAGATGAAAATTTTAACCTGATTACTTTACTCAGACATACACAAAGGAAAACCCGGCCTTTAGTTGATGAAATTGGGTCTGAAGATTACGCAGATGCTGCTTTGTTGAAGTAGAACAACGAATTTCGACTTAAGACTATAAATCTTATTTAACTTTGACCTGCATTTAAGTTTAATTAATGCAACAAAAAATAGATTTAATCCGTCAATTAACTTTAGCTAAATACAGTGACGAAAATAAAGATGGTAAAACATCCATTATTGTAGACAAAGCGAAGAAATTTTCTTGGCAGTTGAGGGTAATAAGTAAGGTACATATTTAAATTATTTAATTTGTTTGATTACTCGTCCATCATTAACTGTTATGGTTCGCGCCGTATATGGACAATATCTAAACTGAAAGAAGTATTTATTGGTGGCGGATTTTTACCACCTATGGAGGAGACAGTTATGATCATTTTCGGAAACTGGGATTGCTTGGAATGTGGACGGTGGCATTTCTCCATCTCCAGAAATATATTTTCTAAATGTGTGGATTTGAGTGCAGAGGACACATTTTTAAGTTTCAAGAGGAAGGTTGAGGCCGCTTTCTGTACCTTGGTTGCAGGGCATATGCTCCTAACTTTCTGGAATGACAGCTCATAGTCAGAGACAGTGTTAACGCAAGCGAAGATGCCTCCAGTTAGTGTAGAATCAGATGAAAGTCTGGACATGTTTAGACTGATGAGAGAAAAAAATGGGACAAAATATATTCTTGTCCATGGCAAAGGACGATTAACAAATCGATGAGGAAGCTGCAGAACGAACAAATACATAAGAAAGGGGAATGGCAGAGTCGCCAACAGGAGGGTATGAGAGTACGTTTGACGAAGTCGAGTTTCTGAAATAGGTGAATCGAATTGAAGACGTCTATAGACGGTGAAAGAGTGTTGAAGATAGTAGCCATGATGGAAATAAAGTTAAGAAACAGAAACTGGCGGGTGAGTTGGACAATTTTGGTGCGCAGGGGACTGACCAGGATTCTCCAATTTACGACTTCGACTATATGACGGAATTGATAAAATCAGAGTACCCCACGCAATTGGATCCTTGCTCGTTTAGTCGAATGTATGATGGAGAACCGTCTTTATGTGGTGGACATATGGATCTCTTAAATTCATTTGATGCAGTTGGGAGGTGGGACATGAACTCGGTTGTTCCAGGTCCATCTCGTATGACGGAGGATGGTTTGGAAGAAAATGATGATAGCGAAACAGATGGGTTAGATGGACAGGAGAATACTTTGACTGATGGACAAGATTGATCTGAACCTTTGGGAGGACAGATTGTGATTGCCGATCATAGTACTGCCCCATATGCTGGGGGTGTAGAATCTAATATGGATGTTAATGTTCCACATACGCGACAATGCGGTGACTCTCATGTGGAAGACATACCTGATTTTGAAATTGAACAACATACATGCCAGCTGTGTGTGGGCGTAAATCCGTGACAATGTGGTGACTCTCATGTTATGCTGTAAATTCGTTGTTATGATTCAGTAGAGCAGTATTTGAGTAATCTTCATACTCAATCTCATTATCTTAATGCTAATTCACTTCTTGCAGTTGTCATGTATTGTAATAGTAACTTTGCGCTTATGTAACATAACTCAGCCGTTCTGGAAAAATAACTAAGTCGTAAAAGTAAAAATGCAAAAAAACTCAGCTTCATGTAAACAATAATCTTTGTTACTCAGTTGTGTCGTGTAATTTAAAATTTTATAACTCATGTATTCAATAAAAATAACTTAGCCGAATCGTTTACAAATGTGTAAGACAACAATAATATATCAGCTGAATGATAAAAAATAACAGAGCCTTTTCGTATACTAGCCGTGTAAGCATAACTTAGGGCATCTCCAAAAAGGAACCTCAAATTTGAGGTTCCTTCAATCTCAAATTTGAGGTTTTTCAGGTTTAGCTCCAAAAACAAACATTAAAATTGGAGTTCTGAAAATTAGCATTTCGCAAGATAGTCCTTGTAATTTTAATTATTTTAAGCAACTAAAACATACATATTATATTATTACAAGCATTATTATTTAACAAAACATTATATTATGTTATAAACTTACATAAAACATTAAATACACAAAATTGCTCCTATATATGATCAACTAATGCATTTTGAAGTGATAAATGAGCCGTTTTATTTTTAATTTCCATATTACGAGCTAAAAATTGTTGAAATCTCGAGTAATTGTTATAACAATCGGCGGACCTAGGTTGATGAACCATAGGTCAACTGAACAACTCAATTTTGGGTTTTTTTGTTTAAACTTATAGGTTTTACTATTTTGATACTTAATTTAGTGAAAATGTAAACCCTAAACAAATAAATAGTTAGTTTAAATTGTATTTAAGTTACAAAAATTATGTTTTGAGCTTAATATTTTAGTTTAGATTTTTGTTTTAAAATTTAGATTTTTCGTTTTATGGTTATTAATTTCTCAGGTTTTTAATTTAGCTTTGGTGTTTTTTTATATGCTTTATAAGTGTTCATATTTTTTTAAAAAATTTAAGAATATGATCTATTTTATTGCTAGTTTAAAACTTTAAATTGAGGTTTTGTTGAAAAGATTGCATTGTAAGATATTTAAAATTATTTTGATGTTAAGATATTTGAACTAGGTTAAAAATATTTATGGGTCCACCACTGGTTATAACCGAGGCAAATGATGTCTTACTAGTACTACTACGCAACTATAATGGGATTATAAGTTTTCGAGGTCAAACCATATGCTTATTATGTCCCAGCTATGATGTGACGATAAAGTCAGTCTCTCTCTCTGCCGCGGATAATGTGATTTTACGAGGCGTGTAACGATGCTTATTAGGCGCTTAGGTGTATAATGTCGAGAAATTGTTATAACTGAGGCAAATGATGTCTTAGTAGTACTATGCAGCTATGATGAAATAATACGTTTTCGAGGTCAAACCCTATGCTTATTATGTCAGAGTATTAGGCAGCTATGACACGACGATTATTTTGGTTGATTTAAATGGGAAAGTGTATATTTTATTAAGAAATATAGTAAAAATCAAAATTTGATTATTTTCTTATTATGTGTGAAATTTCTAAAAGATCAATCAAAATAAAAACGGAGGGAGTATGACACAGTAGACATCATGTAGGAAATATAACTTCGAACATTTATAAGCTAACTTAAATTTACATCATAACAAATAAAAACAAGATAGATGAACAAGAACTGTATTCCTTCCTCCAGCAATTCATGAGCTTCTTAGTTCCTCTTTTCGATGTCCTTCATGTGGTACTTAGTAACCAAATAACGCCAACTACCAATGGATACTTCTTAAGTAACTGCAAAGGAAATAGAAAAATAGTGGGGGTATAACAAGCAAAAGCCCAGAGAGCAAATTGCGGACAGTATACCGAACATAAGCAGCCAATGTTACAAAAAAACATTCGAAGGTTTGCTGCATCTTTGGTGGTTGCATAGGATAAGCATGAGGGAAGTAGATTGCATGCGTAATGTATGTGAGCAATATCGAAATCGTAAAAGATGAGATTGCATGCGTGCTGTTTGTGAGGAATATCGAAAGCGTTAGATTAAGATGAGAGAAAGGGGAAGAGAGGAAAACGATTGATAGATTAAGCGAGAGATTTAGAAGTTGTTTGCAAATAAACAGAGAAACAGAGAAATCCATAAATATATATAGAGAGACAGAGAGAGACTACTTTAAATTACAATAAAACATAACATGCCAAATTATATATGTTAACGATTGAGTTATTATTTATCATTCGGTTGGGTTATAAGAAGTTTCTCCGAAAAAAGATTTCATGCGTCCTTTTTTTCCGAGGAAAATAAAAAAAGAGAGTTTGTGAATTTGTAAACAAATTAAACAGACGTTATGGATGAGCTATCATACTAAAGGACTTGTTTATCTTTGTGTATTTCTAAGTTATGTACTTTGAGAGCAATTTCGTTCGTATAGTTTTAAGACTAATACATAAAGGGACAACAATTGGAATGCTCGAAATCTTGACTAATTTCAGCGAAAAAAAATATGAAATTAGTCGAGGTTTCGAGCACTCTAATTGTCGTTATGGCTGCCTTTAGTTTCAGTTTCAATTACAACCGAGTTAAAAGTTAAAATTTATGGATGCCGTCAGTTTCAATTACGACTAAGTTATGTTTATAGTATTATGTCTACATCCTTGTTCTACTTCAACAAAGCAGCTGAGTTTTGATTATTACTTTAAGAGTTTTCATAAAATACTAGAACTATGAGTTCTAAATAGCAAGTACGAAATTAAAACACAAACATCAAATGATAAAATAAAAAAAACTCAGCACTACAATGAACTTTTTTTTAAAAAAACTCAGCTGTTTCATATATGTATGAATTTTTTTTTTAAACTCAGTAATACAATAACTAAATATGTAAGAGTTTCATAACAAATTAGTAATTAATATTAGGAAAGGAACATAGTGAAGCAAGAAGTGGTTTTAGAATCGGAAGTTGAATTGCAGTCTCTCCTTGCCATTTTAGATGATGTTGCATCCTACAGGACCTACACCTTCATGTGAAATATCATTGAACCGAACGTTGACCCCAAAAGTGAGTTAGACTCGCCGTATGCTGTTCAACGGGTTCTTCAGTTTGTTGTTGATGGAACAGATTTAGGTTCGGCGTCTGTTGTTCAATGCATTCTTCAATTGATTATCGAATGACCAACTTTAGTTCTCGCATCAACCTTCCAATGCACATCATCTAAAATTGAAGAATGTGTTGGACATGATAAGCGAGAATTAAAATTGGTCATCAATAAACAATTAATGAATGCATTTAACAGCAGACGCCGAAACAAAATTTGTTCCATCAAAAACAAACAACCTTATCACTCTTTTCGTTGGACAGGATACCCGAGAACTAGCGTTGGTCAAGCACAACGTAAACAATGAGATAAGAAAAGGTTGAAAAAAATGAGTTGTCACAAGGACTGCCACCGAACCATCAGTTTATTGAGACGTGTATTAACACATAAACTAAATTTATCTTGGATTCCCTCACTAACATTTGTAGACAATATTCTCTTAGTAATCAAGCACAAGAATTAGACCAACGGTTATTTAGTTTAAATAAATATGGGTAAAAAAAATAAAAGGATACCTTCTGTTCTGATTCGGGTGTTGGTGCTATCCTTGAGATACATGATTCTGGAGTTGGATATATTTTAGAGAGATAGATAGACTTTCAGTGTGAATGTTATACTATGGGTAAACGTTAATTTATAGCCAAAACAAAGTTTAAGAGGCGGGGATACGCATGAATCGTGACTATTGAATTTTATAACTCATGCACTCAATAAAAATAACTTAGCCATTTTGTTTATCATAAACAATAATAATAACCCAGCCGAATGATAATTGCTATAACCCAGTCTCTCTCTCTCTGCCGCTGCTAAAGATGTTATAATATGCAGCTATAATGTGATTTACGAGGCGTGTAATGATGCCTTATTACGTTACCGAGGACAAGAAAAAATTGAAGAGGCGGGTATACCAAAAATCGTGCCTCTTAGATTAATACACGACTAATATATTTTTTACTCTATAGAGCTGAGTTATTCTTAAATTGGTAAACGTAACAAGGGTTGAGTTATTCTTAACTCGGTAACGTAATAATGGCTGAGTTATTCGTACGTCTGGAATGTAATTAGGACTGAGTTATCCTCAAGTCGGTAACTTGATAAGGGTAGTGATGAATTATTTCCTACCTCGGTAACTGAAATCGTAATGAAATTTCTTTAAAACCCTTTATAGAGGAAGCTGTGTTTTTTCGTCTCTACTTTTACGACTTAGTTATATTTCGAGTACAGATAAGTTATGTTTACGACTAAGTTATGATTAAGATTGAGTTATGTTTACTAAATAGCGAAGTTTTCGTCCTGACGGCTTCTGAGATTTGATTGAGGGGATTAACCTAATAACAAAACATACTAGTTCGATCCAGTTTGTGTGCGTGTGGATACCATTAGAGGGACGAACATTGGAGTGCTCGAAACCTCAACTAATTTTAGCGGAAAACATTATGAAAATAATCGATGTCTCGAGCACTCCAATTTTTGTGCCTCTACTGGTTAAAAGTTATGGCTACCTTCAATTTTAATTATGACTGAGTTATGTTTATAGTATTATGTCTACATCTGTTGTTCTACTTCAACAAAGCAGCTGAGTTCTGATTATTACTTTTAGAGTTTGCATAAAATACTCGAACTATGAATTCTAAATAGCCAGTACGAAATTAAAACACAAACAGCAAATGATAAAATAAAAAAAAACTGAGTAAAATAGGCAGATAACAACCGATATGGGTCAAATTCTCAATTATCCTTAAGAGTAATTTTTTATATTGGGTATTTTTGTTTTTTTTTTTTAATTTGGAAAATAGGTAGTTTTATTTTTTAATTTGTAAAATAGGTACTTTTATTTTTTTTATTTGAAAATAGGTATTTTTGTTCATTCATATAAACCATTTATCGTTCACACTGACAACTCACTGTTCACATAAATCATACACATAAAAAATTCATCATTCACATGAACAATTCACATTCATCATTCACGAAACATAAAAGTAACTAAATACAAAAACTTTTATAAAGTACACTTTTAGTAAATTAGAAAACTTTTTAGTACCCTATTACCCAATTTTCTCTATCCTTAATGAGGCAAAAAAATTCAACCTTGTCTTTTTTCTAATCAACTTGCCCTTTTTAATGAAATTGTTCACTTTCTGCTTTATCCTTTCATTATAATTATTAAATATTTTTTAAAAATAAAAATAAATTGTTTTTTATCCTTCCACCATCGTCTTCTTCCATCATCTTCTATTAAGCTTTGAAGTTTGTTATTTACCAAATAATAATTTTTTATAATCTATGAAAATTTATATATCAAATCGAAGCCCTCGCAACGGGGATTCCAAATATACAACCGAAATTTGAAAACACTAATTTATGTATCCGTAAAGTCTCTTTTAAATTTCAGCTCCGAAAATGAACTATCCAAAACTCGAATAAAAACCATTGGGTTTTGTTAATTTTGGTCTCCTGAGCTCAATTATAGTATCAATTTTTCAAGATTCAAGCTATAACTACGTTAATTTAATTTTTAGATTTGAGAGCTACAATTTCAAAGTCAAATTGTGACAAATTTAATTTTCATTAAAATGGATATAACTATAGCATATGGTATAACTGGTATAATTAAGTATAACTATATCATTTTCATTTATCATAGTTTACTCATAAATTATAACAAATTATATATCGAAGATCCCAAATAAAAAAGTAAATTTAAAAATACTAATGTATATGTCCGTAAAGTCTCTTTAAAATTTTAGATCCGATAATAAATTATGTCAAATCAAATAAAAGCTATTGAGATTGGTTGATATTGTTCTCTTGGATTCAAATATGGTCTTGATTTTGCAAGATTCGCTTTAAATCTCAATCATTTTAAGTTTGAAACTTGAGAACTAAAATTTCAAAGTCCATTTCCGACTAATTTGAGTACTAACTATATAGAACTTGAACCAAATAATTTCAATTTAAAATAATAAGTTAATAGTGGTAAATGATACAAGTCCTTTTTTTTTCAAACCTCATTTCTCATTAAATTAAATGTTTTGAGAAACCTTACATAAGAACAACTTAACATTTCGACCAAAAAAAAAGAAGAACTTAACATAAATGTCTGAAAAACAAGCATATAAAAAAAGACTAAGATAAAACAGATTTTAAACTGTTGCATAACAACGCCAATACAATAAAAAAACATTGATTAAATTGTTGAGAGATTTGGAGAAGACAATTCTCTTTAAAGACTTTAGCTCCAAGATCATTGCTGCTATGACGTAATATCACCGGTAAACATGGCAGATGAAGAAACCTTGTTGCATGGCGGAGGCGACAGACTCTCACGGCACACTGGTGAAGTTCATTAATATCAGACGAAACATAGACGATATAGAACCTTGAAACGAATCCTAAACAGAAGAAGAAACATGAGACTGGGTGAAGAAGGCCATGCCGACAGGAAGCGCCGCTGCCGGTGTCGAGAACGTCATCTCCGGAGCTGCCTAGATAAACGTTTCTGGGAGCTTTTGTGAGGGGCGGGTAGACCTTGATAAAACTTTATTTCTTAATAACAATAGATATAAATTACTTATTTTAAATAACTCAAAACTAAAACATCTAAAGTTAGACACCATCCATTATTTACATTATCTATCATATACTTTTATGATTATTGTGTAAATATTAACATATTCTTTATGAAAAACACACAAATAACATTTTTTTTTTTAAAAAGAAATATCCATGAATTCTCTTAATACACTATAAGGACTGAGTTATCCTTAAATCGGTAACTTGATAAGGGCTGAGTTATTCCTACCTCGGTAACTGGAATCATAACCTAGTCGTATTAAAAATCTCAGCTGTAAATCAGCCATCAAGATTTACTCAGCCTTATTGAAACCAAAACTCAGCCGTTATTAAACCATAACTCAGTCGTATTGAAAATCCCTCTCTCTCTCTCTCTCTCTCTCTCTCTCTCTCTCTCTCTCTCTCTCGGCTACGATGTCTAATTACGCATTTATGATATGATATTACGATGCGTGTAAAGATCTCTTTTTGTGTTACCGAGGTATGAATAACTCAGACTTGTATATGTTACGATTGTATTAGGAGTCTAATATGAAGATGCGAAAATACGAAAAATCATGACTCTTCGATTTATATTAAAAAAATTTATTTGATTTTGACGCGACGATTCTTGCTCTATTTATTTCTCTATTTCTATCCTAACCTGCTAACAAATTCACAATCTTTCTATTAATATGTCTCAAGGTTTTCTCCCTTCCGCTATCTCTCTTTTGCTTTCTTTTTTTCTCAAAAATAGTACGCATGCAATCTCTCTCCTTCGATTTTGATTTTGATTTTGCTCACAAACAGTATACATGTAATCGGATTCCTTCCTGCTTATCATATGCAACCACCAAAGAGGCATCAAATCTCCAAATGTTTATAGTAATATTGCTCTCTTATCCTATGCGACCACCAGAAGCGCACCAAATAACTCTTCTCTGAGTTCATATGATCATGAAACATATCTTTCTAATGGGGAGGTGGTTAGATCCTTAAATTTATCTTGCCATAAAGCTTCGGGAAGACACAAAGATTGTTGTGCAGTACAAAATGAATTGGTTTACACTCCACATAATGGATATGTCTATTGCACCAAAGGCGTTCTCCGCAATCTAAATGCGATTTCGTTAAGATTTTGTTCATCTATCTTTTTATTTAGTAAATCATTTTATTTATT
>OVBE01003383.1:0-27046 GCA_900406425.1 Iberis pinnata
GTGCTGAAATGCCTAAAATCATATTTCAATTGGTGTAAAATAAATCAGCATGAAGAGAAATGAAACAGAAGGGATCTAGATGCAAACAAGTTTAGGTACTTAGGTAAAATCAGAATATCAACACTAGTCTACCCCATCATCAGGAACCTAAGGGAATTACTCACTACACAAGGGTATGAAACCAGGAAAAACAGAAAACATAACTTCAAAACCAAACATCATGATCAAAAGTCAAACTATAAAGAACATCAAGAACACTAACCCATAAAATAAGAACAGCAATGAAACAGTAACAAACAAAGGAAAATGATCAAAGCTAAAACAGAAGATTAAAAGCTAAAAAAACTTATATCAATATGCACTAGATAGAATACAACTCTAAACTATGCATGAAAGTAAAAGAAAACAGAATATTAGCATAAAATTTAAAAGGATTATGGGTTTAACATCAAGAACAATGAGTACATCAAAGAGAAAATAGAGAGAAAAGAAACCTAGATAAAAACCTACAAATGGCAATAAAAATAGACTCTTTCAAATGGAGGCGTTTTAGGGCTTATATAGTGTTTAGGAAAAGCCCTAAGACACATAAAAGACAGAATACAATCATTGGACTGGGTCTTGGGTCAGGTCCATTCTTGATTTGAGTTGGTCGGGTCGGAGCATGTTTGGCTCGAGCTGAAAAGTTCTTGTGATCAAAGTGAAGAGCTTGAGCTGAGAGAGGTGAGGTTCGGCTCGATCGCTAGATCGAACCGGAGTTGGCTTGGCTTGATCACATGATAGAGTCGAGGAAGTGGTGAGGTCGAGCCAAGGGCCGAGGGAGCTCGAGGTGCCTAAATTCCGCGTGATCGAGCCGAGGGAAAGAGAGATCAAGGCATAGTGATCGAGCCAAAGTAAGTTGGTGATCAAGCCAAGTGCTTGATGCTTGATCGAGGTAAAGAGAAAGGTTGGAGCATGCTCTGCTCGATCATGGGACCGAGGCCAAAAGAGGAAGAGATCGAGCTGAGACCTTGAGCATGATCGAGGCATCTTTGGTGGTTGCTTGAGGCGGAGGTTGAGCCGAGCGACGGGTGTTCGAGCCATGTTGAAGCGTGGTCGAGGTAGAGATAAGTGGACTCGATCGTGGTCGAGCCAGACTGAAGAAGAGATCGAGTCGGACCTTGATGGGCTCGAGGTGAGATCGAGTCGGGCCATACGCGAGGTCGAGACGGAGATAGGTGGCTCGATCACTTGGCTCGACGATTTGGTTAAGTCCCGATTTGATCTATGTTTGAGTTGGTTCCGTTCCATGCATTTCCTTTACTTCTCCAAATTCGCAACAATCATCCTAAAAGCTCTTGAAAGTCCTGAAAAGTCTCCAAAATGCATGTATATGCAAATGCTAATGCAAAAGTTCCTAAAAATTGCAAACTTACTAATAAAGCATATAGATGCAACATATGCAAAACTAAAAGACCTTAAAATGATGCTTAATGACTTATAAAAATCACTAAAATGCAGAGACATCAATTATACATGTGAACGATGAACTTGAATTGTAAATCATGTACATAAACTGTCAATCAAACATGTGACTTGTGAATTATATACACGAATTATCTACGGGACTTGTGAATTATATATGTATCGTGTGAAACAGAAAAACGGTAGAAAATGAAGAATTGCAATAAACCTAATTACTTTTACAATCAAGCTATAATTTAGGAAGTAGGTAAATGAAAATTTTCTTTTTTTATAGTTTTTCCACAAATTATTAAATAATATTTTGAAATTAAAAAATCAAGCTAATTAATGTAGGAGTATTTTAGGCATAAAAGTATAGTCAAAGTCAACTATTACTACAAAAAGTACTTATTCTCCAAATAAAAAAACATAAATACCCTACTTTCAAATTATAAAATATAAACTACCTTTTTTGCTAAAAACACTCAAAAATAATGATAACAACTAGTTTTTGACCCGTGCATTGCGCGAAGATATATTTTTGACATTTAATTTTTATTTTATGTTAATAATATGTATGTTGTTATGTCATAATTTAATATATTTTCATGTGATAATGATTATGATGTATTGTAATATATATATATATATATATATATATATATATATAAAGTGAATGTGAGAATTGTAATTTAAAATATGGATATGGGTGTTACATTATCAATTATTTTAGTTGGACGTAGTCTAACTTAGTTTTTGCTAAAGCACATCCATATTCATTGAAAATTTCTGAAAATTTTCTTGAAATACTTATAGTGCATAATAAGGCATATTATATTTGACATTTGACAAAGTTAATCCGAAAGAAGGGACTTGGATCCCATTTTCAGTTTCCTTTTTTAGCTATAATGAGTTTTTAAAGGGGACATTCTAAAAAATACCACAAAAGAGGACAAGGAATCGGATTTCATGAATCCGTAATGATAGGGGACAATGGTTAGACGAGGATGAGGCGATAGAAAGTGAAGCAATTGCATACTTTCAAACATTGTTTACAACTTCGCAAGTTACTAATGTCACCACTGCTCTGGCTCCTCCTGAGGCACGAGTTACTTCAGAGATGAATGATCGTCTCTTACGCCCATTAGATTCAGAAGAGGTAAGATTGGCCTTGTTCTCTATGGGGCTGGAAAAGGAACCAGGTCCAGATGGTATCTTTTTTACCAACGATACTGGCACATAGTTGGACCCGATCTAACTCAAATAATTCAAAAGTTTATGTCTGGGGGAATGTTAGAGACTTCCTTGAATGAAACAAATATTTGTCTCATTCTGAAGACGGAGCGCCCTCAAGAAATGAAGGAATATAGACCAATAAGCTTATGTAATGTAAGTTACAAGATTCTCTCCAAAGTGCTTTGTCAACGTTTGCAGAAGATATTACCTAGTATCATATCTGAGACTCAATCGGCTTTCGTTGTTGGACGATCCATTACTGATAATGTTCTGTTGGCACAAGAAGCTTTCCACGCCCTATGATCCCAGTATAGCTATCGTAAGGGCTTTAAGGCCATAAAAACATATATGAGCAAAGCTTATGATCATGTGGAGTGGAGTTTCCTTCGTCTCCTACTGGGTAAACTAGGTTTTGCAAAAATCTGGATACAATGGATAATGACATGCGTTACAACGGTATCGTATAGTGTGCTTTTAAACGGATCACCAAAAGGCAGAATAATTCCTTCCTGAGGATTACGTCAAGGAGATCCCCTCTCCCCCCTACCTGTTCATTTTATGCACAGAGGTTCTCATTGCGAATTTACATCAAGCTGAAACAGCTGGTAGTTTGGACGGTATACGGATGGCAAAGACTTTCCCCCTGTGTCCCATCTTTTATTTGCTGATATAGCTTATTCTTTTGTCGTGCTACGTTAGCGCAATGTCAAAAAGTAGCGTCTATTATGTGTTTATACGGACAGGCTTCAGGGCATTGCATTAATTTTGAGAAATCCTGTTATATTTGGGAAATCTTTCCCGGTTCAGGATCGGTAGCTCTTAAAAACATGATTAGATATTTACATTGAAGGTGGTAGGGGCAAGTACCTAGGCATACCCGAACAACTACAAGGATCGAAAGCTCAAGTTTTCGCGTACATTAGGGACCGATTGGATGCCCGCATAAATGGTTGGTCATCTCGTTTTTTATCAAGAGGGGGAAAAGAGATGCTCATTAAATCAGTGGCCCGGGCTTTGCCAACCTATGTAATGTCGTGTTTTTTACTCCCTATGACACTGCTGTCAAAACTGACGAGTGCCATTGCAAATTACTGGTGGAGTAATACCGGAACATCGTGTGGGATACATTGGGTTGCTTGGCATAAATTATGTTTATCAAAGAAGTGGGGAGGCTTAGGGTTTAAATCCCTGCAATTATTTAACAAAGCATTGTTAGCAAAGCAGTTATGGCGATTAAATGTTCTGCCAAATTCTTTAATTGCCCGGGTCTTTAAGGGTCGTTATTACAAGAATTGTTATGCCCATCAGGCTCCGAAACCTACCAGGCCATCCTATGGATGGCGGAGTATTTTGGAATCAAAGTCCCTCCTTCTGAAAGGTTTGTGCAATATTATCGGTTCAGGTTGTCAAACTAGAGTTTGGCAGGATCCATGGTTAGTGGGGCAAAATCTGCGACCACCTCAGAGTTGTCTCTCGGGACCTCCCCCTAAATTAAAGGTAGTCGATCTATTGATACCTTACACATCTCAGTGGAATGCACCTCTTATCCGTGAGCTGGTCAGTAGCGAGGATATTACAGCAATTTTGGCAATTCGCCCTTCCTCTTTGATTCAGGATTGGGTTTGTGGGCACTATTCGAAATATGGAAAATATACGGTCAAATCCGGCTATAAATTAGCCCTAACATTACATGGAAGTTGTAATGATGATTGGCAGACCTTGCCTTCATTAGCTCCTTTGATGATGTAGTGTGGAAGCTCTCCGCTCCGTCAAAATTGAAACATTTCTTATGGCAAGTTTTATCAAGTGCAGTTGTTGTTAATGAACAGCTGATACGTCGGAAACTAAGAGCAGACAATGTCTGTGCTCGGTGTGGTGCGAATCAGAAGTCAATAAATCATGCCCTGTTTGTTTGTCCCCCGGCGTTACAATGTTGGGTCCTTTCGCAAATTCCGACGCTGATGGGGATTTTCCCATCTGATAAGTTCTTTGAGAACATGCAATATTTGATATCAGGTGTTGAGAACCTCAGTTCTCAAAAGACCTTCCAAATGTTTCCTTGGTTGAAATGGTATATCTGGAAAGCGCGAAATGCGAAATGTTTTAACAACTCTGATTGGGCTCAAATGGACATTGTAGATTTAGCCTGTAAGGAAGTGGAGCAATGGTTCTCAGTTAATATAAGAGTTGGTTTACCACAACCGGTTGCAAGTCTGGAGATGAGGGTTCTAACAGAGAGTATACCAAGCTCGGTGGACTGGTGTATTTTTGATGGTTCATAGAAAGACGGAGACACCATAAGCGGTGTAGGATGGTATGTGCCACAATTCGAAAACGCCACAAATTTATTTGGTTGTGCAGGGATTCAGAGTGGGAAATCACATTTACATACTGAATTGCTCGCTTTTGTGTGGACAGTTAGAAGCCTTTTGCGTCAGGATAGATTATGTACGTTATTCATTACTGATTCTATTGAATTAATACATATGTTACAGCAGCCAGCCGAACGGCCAATTTTTGCAGCCGAACTAGCCGAACTTCAACATATGAAGAGTCGTCACCCCCAGTCGAAGTCGTTCATAGGAAAAGAAGCTGGAATACAATTGCGGACCACCTAGCAAGGAAGGCCTAAAATCAAAATCTGTTATTTTCCTTCGTTGACACCTCACCACCCAATTGGTGTTTGCCGTTTCCTTTACCGCTTTAATTTATTTTGTTTCCTCTTTGTTGTCAAAAAAAAAATACCACAAAAGGTAGGTTTTTTCAAAAATATCATACACTCTTCATTTTTTTTCAAAATACCACAACATTGTTTTTGTTCCAAAGAATACAACACATTTGAAATTGCTTTTAAACTTCAACTTTAAACCCTAAATCTCCAAAACGTTACTCTATCCCTCCAAATCTAAACTATAAACTCTTGTTATTGAACCCAAATCCAAACATTTAAATTTTAAATCCTTAAAATTTAATTTGTATATTTATGGTATATTGGAAGAAAAATATTTTATGATAATCAAATAACCCAACCAAATTAACTCATTAGTGCAATCATGTTTTGAATGCAATTTAGTTCTGATAAACATAAAACCCGCTAGAAAATTTCATATCACTAAAAAATTGTTTTGATTTTTTTCTGTTAATGAATATTAATTTAGTAGTCATATTGTAGTGGAATTTTTTTTTTGTAATATATCACAACAACTAAAGATTCAAACTATACCATTTTGGGGGGGGCATTAACAAAAATACCACAAAAAATTAAGTATATTCCAAAATTATTAAAAAAATATTTTTGTTCCGAAAATACCACAAATTTAAATAACTTTAAAACTTCAAATTTAAACTTTAAACCTCCAAAACCAAACTCTCTCACTTTAAAACTAAACCCTATACTCTAACTAGTGAACCGATATCCAAAACTCTAAATTCTAAACACTTAAAATTCACTTTTTATTTTTGTGGTATTTTCAAAAAAAAACAATTTAATGGTATTTTTGAAACTTTTGAAAGTGTGTGAAATTTAAACATCTTTTAGTGGTATTTTAAAGAATTCCTATAATTTTTTGTCACAAATTAATCCTTATTTAATAATATAAATATTTATGTTTGATATATTATTATTTTAGCTAATAATATCATATAATTAACACATTAGAAGCAAAACATATTAGTATATGAATAGTACGTGTTTAATTATACTTCTCTATTTATAAGCTAACTTGAAATACATTTTATTAGGCATAAAATTAGTTAATAGATTTTTCCAAAAAAAAATTGTATTGTAATAAACCCTTTTAAAATGATGCATTATTGCATTAATTAAAAATAATTAAATATAATATTTTTTGCAAACTATAATATCTTAAATTTATGTTTACATGATAAATTTCCATTAATGTATTAGTTAAATTTTGTAATATTCTACATCAAACTAAGATTATTTAGATAAAAAGTGATAAACTCATATGTTGGGCTTGTGGTAGGCCCAAAGTAGTCACGTAGACCATCAATCTGATTATTAGTTGTTGGGTTTATATGCACACTTATGAACTCTATCCATCGCAGGCGCCAAAATGCCACATAGGAGACTCCATATCCTCCCGGTTATCGTCATCTCCTTCACCTCCCCGAGTCCGCTTTCCTCAGAACCCGACCTCTTTTCTCATCTCTTGGGATTCTCGGCTTCTCCTTCACGACTTTAAGATTGGTCTCTATTAATTCCACTCGTTTCGTTCTCTTCTTCGTTCTCCCGCTCCGTGAACTTAGGCAACTCATTAATTACCATGGACGTCGCTGAAGTTCCGTGGCCTCGTCTTCCTCAATTTTCTATTTCTTCACGCGCATCGTTGCTTGTTTCTTATGGAATTCCTGTTTCGTCGTAAGTTCCTTCACTGATGCATTTTCGCATACACCTGGTGTGTTCTATTCTTATCTGCTACTTTCCTCCAATTCAAATTGATATTGAAGCTTTCGATTTATGAAATTAATATGGTGATTTTTTTTTTACTTAGCTTCAAACGACTTGGTCTTTAACATTTGTGGTTTCGAATTCTTAGAGCTTGAACTTCGAGTTTCCCCTTGAGATGGTTGTAAATTGAAATGATATGCTGCTAGTGTAAAGATTTCTCATAGTTATGTGTGTTCTGAAGAACCTCTTGTCTTTACTTTCTTTTCTGTTGACTGTCAATTTGGAAATTTTTGCACAATAAAAGGATTGAACAAATTTTGTTCTCAGTTTGTTAAGTTCATTTCTCACTGAGCTCCTGGCCGAACTCGATTTCAACATGAGAGGGAAGTATGTGTAAATGCATGGGCCCCGAAAGAGAATCATAATAACAATTTGGTGCAGAGGAAATGCTAATTTGTACTAACTTGGAATCTCTGTTTTTCAACAGATATATGTTCTCACATGGAAAGAGGTCTAGGCTCACCTTGTGCTTTGGGGTCTCTCGTTTTCGTGAAAGGTCTAATGTTATAAGCGTACAACAAGGTACCTTATATAACAAACTATTTTCTATGAATATATTATATCATGGTATGACTTCCCTGCGGTGTTTTTGGATTTATGTCTTTTCTAATGCCCTTATTCCGATTCAGTTGAGCCGTACCTCACACTTTTGAAAATTTCTATGATCACATTTTTAACTACTCAGAGATTTGTTTTCTGCATCCTCAGAACAGCCAGCTAATCTACGTAAAGGATTATGTGAGGTTGTTTGGATCGTGGAAGCTGATCTGGCATCCAATGAACATCTTTATGTCACCGGAGATCCTTCTGCTTTAGGTAGCTGGGAGCCAGACTGCGCAATCTCAATGTATCCTACTGGAAATGATAACGAATGGGAAGCTAAAGTCAAGGTAAACCATTCATTATTTACTTTAAAACCATAGCAATCATAAGTAGAGATGGATCTTATGTTGCAAAAACATCAGAATTTTCAACTCTAGCATCAAAAGGACTCTTAAAAGCAAGTTCATATGTCATGCTTGCTTATAACTTATTATTTTTGGCAGATTGCTTCTGGCATAAGTTTCAGGTATAATTATTTTTTAAAAGATCGATATGGATCTTCGTTTGACATCATCTGGAGGCTTGGGCCCCAATTTTCGTTATCAGTTCCATCTGTGGTCAGTCGCGAAAAAAAGGTAATTGTAAGGGATTCATGGATGAGTATTTCCTCTGAATCACAAAAATCCTATGTATGGGGGTCTTGGATCAGTGATGCTTACCTTTTACCAAGTTCTGTTACGTCAGCTCAAAGCGAAGGTAACATCTCTGTGGTTCCTCCTCTTTCAGTCTCTTCATTCTTTGTGGAAATAATTAAAACTCAAATGCTTCCAGTGGTTTGGCAGATGAATGCACTTTCGTCAATACTGCTACTGGAGTTCCAGAACCACTTTTGAAAGATCGACAATTAGAAGATAAATCTTTCTTCTGTGATGAGCCTTCAACCTTATTATCAGAGAAATCAAACTTAGATGTGTCATTTTCAGACAACTATCAGCCTATTGAGGAACCGTGGTTTCTTTTGGAATCTCTTACCTTGCAACATACAAGAAATATGCAGAGTGATAGCGAACAAGTTGTTGAAAGCTGTGAGGAAATTGAAAACAACTTAGATGCTGATGAACAGAATCATCAGCTGAATGAGACTCTGTTACCAGATAATGAACTTTTCCAACTAGAATCTATTTCTACTACGATACTGATCAATTCTTCTGTATGTACTGTGCAAAGAATTGCTGTATTGGAAGGTGAAAAGTTGGTTGAGTTATTGTTGGAACCTGTTAAGACCAATGTGCAGTGCGATAGTGTTTACCTGGGTGTAATCACTAAGTTTGTTCCCCATATGGGTGGTGCATTTGTGAACATCGGAAGTTCTAGGCATTCGTTCATGGATATTAAGTCAAACAGGGAACCATTCATATTCCCTCCATTCTGTGATGGATCAAAGAATCAAGCAGCTGATGGCTCTCAATTCCACTCCATTAACGACATTCCACCTCCGCATGATACCGATCATACCTCCTATGACTTTGAAGCCAGTAGTTTGTTAGACATTGATTCAAATGACCCTGGGGAATCTTGTCATGATGATGATGATTATCACGAAAATGATGAAGATACCTCACACCTTCTTGCTGAAGTAGTTAATGGGAGTGTAATGAACCATGGCAAAGTGGAAGTTGGTTCTGACAAATGCAATCAAGGAGATGAGCAACATCATGGAGTTGGATCTGATAATGGCTTTGTTCCAGTGGAGAGAGAACATTATGTTAATTCTCTTGTTTCTAATGCTTCTAAGGATAGCAAGTGGATTCAAGTTCGGAAAGGCACCAAAATAGTTGTGCAAGTTGTTAAAGAGGGACTCGGCACGAAGGGCCCAACTCTTACTGCTTACCCAAAACTGAGAAGCAGATTCTGGGTGTGGCATGTGTTTTGTTCTGTAACTCTTTTGCTGTATTTCTTATTGTTCTATTTTCTGAAGAGATTTCTTCCGTATAGGTATTAATGACTCGGTGCAATAGGATTGGAGTCTCAAAAAAAATTTCAGGAGTTGAGAGAACCCGGTTAAAGGTGATAGCAAAAACATTGCAGCCTCAGGGATTTGGCTTGACTGTAAGGACTGTGGCTGCTGGCCATTCTCTAGAAGAATTACAGAAAGACTTGGAAAGTCTACTTTTAACCTGGAAAAACATTACTGAAGAAGCAAAATCAGCATCGCTTGCTGCAGATGAAGGTGTGGAAGGAGCAATCCCAGCATTGCTACATAGAGCGATGGGTCAAACACTCTCAGTTGTGCAGGACTATTTCAACAACAAGGTAGTCAAGCCATTATCTATATTTTTCTCCTCAAGTGGCCCCCTTATGGTTCTAATGGTTGAACATGTCAAGTAGCAGTAATATCTTGTTTACTTTCCAGGTTGAGAAGATGGTGGTCGACTCTCCCAGGACATACCATGAGGTACATTGTCTCTGTTTTGCTCAAGTGTGTCATTAAGAATTGAATAATGTGTTGGGGTAGTCCTTTGGCTTTCTTAAACAATGATCTTATAACACATACATTTAATCATTTTCGTAATATCTTTAATGTTGTCCTCACTTGATCGAATAAAAGCTCAGTGACTTGTGTCATGTATTTATGTAAACTATTTGACTAACTGGTACTAGTTTCCAGGTGACAAACTACCTGCAGGATATGGCACCTGATCTTTGTGATAGAGTGGAATTGCATGATAAGGGTATTCCTCTTTTTGATTTATACAACATTGAGGAGGAGATAGAAGGTATTCTCAGTAAAAGGTAATAAGTGGTTGTCACTGCAATTTAGGGACATTCGGTTTTTTCAGTTCAGGTCGGCACTCGGTTTGTTTGGTTCGGTTTTTTCGTTGTTAAAGTTCAGTTTTTTTTCTGTTTGAATTCTTAATTTCGGTTAAATTTTCAGTTTATTCGGTTAATTTTGGTTTATTCGGTTAATTTTATCAAATTCGGTTCTCTTAATGTAATATGAAATAAAAAAATTTCCGAAACTAAATTTAAAAATTCACCTAATCAAACCAAATTAACCAAACTAAATTTGGTTTGGTTCAGTTAAAATGCCCACCCCTATACTGCATTATTGTGGAGTTATGACTACCTTTTCCTTCCTGGATATTTTTCATGTAAATGATCTTTTGCTTCTTGCAGAGTTCCACTTCCTAATGGAGGTTCTTTAGTGATTGAACAAACTGAGGCATTGGTCTCTATTGATGTGAACGGAGGACATGGAATGTTTGGTCAGGGTAATTCACAGGAGAGGGCTATCTTGGAAGTTAACCTTACCGCTGCTAGACAAGTATGTGATGATGTACTTTGCCAGTTTTGCAAAGCAGTTTATTAAAGTAAATACTAAATGGAATAATGATTTAGATTGCAAGGGAGATTCGGCTGAGAGATATAGGTGGTATCATTGTGGTAGATTTCATCGACATGGAAGATGAATGTACGTTAAAATGTCAATGTTCTTTATGCAATCACTTTTGTATATTCGTGTGTTCTCTTTTGTGTTTCAGCAAATAAGAGACTCGTATATGAAGAGGTTAAAAAAGCAGTGGAGAAAGATAGGTCACTAGTAAAAGTCTCAGAGCTGTCTAGACACGGACTAATGGAAATTACACGAAAAAGGGTATAGTCCTAACCTGTGGATCAAATGTTTTCGTTTTGCACTGATTCTATTTTCGCACAGGTTCGGCCGAGTGTAACATTCATGATCAGTGAACCATGTTCTCACTGTCATGCAACTGGTAGAGTGGAGGCATTGGAGACTTCCTTTTCAAAAATTGAACAAGAGATTTGTAGGCAGCTCGTGAGTTTATTGCTCTTTTATGTTATATCTCTCTGAACCAGATGAATACAATAAAATAGGATTGGGCATTCGTTTTTCGGTTTTCGGTTTTTTCGATTATTTTTTTCCCAAATTGAACCAAATATAATTTCAGTTTGGTTTGGCACTCAGTTTGTTCATTTTGGTTTTTTTCCTTTTCAAAGTTCGGTTTTTTTTTGTTCGAAAATCTTAATTTCGGTAAATTTTTGGGTTTTTGGGTTAATTTTTTCAAATTCGGTTTGGTTAATGTAGTATAAAATAAAATGATTTCCGAACTGAACTGATAACATAATTAAATTAAAAAATTCACCAAATCAATTTTCGTATTAAAGTTTAGTTTTTTCGATTTGAAAATCTTATTTCAGTTAATTTTCAGGTTTCTCGGTTAATGTCGGTTAATTTTATCAAATTCAGTTCGATTTGGTTCGGTTAATATAGTATAAAATAAAATTGTTTTGCCGAACCGAACTGATAATTGAACTAAATTAAATAATTCACCTAATAAACGGAACTAACCAAATTAAACAAAATAAATTCGGTTTGGTTAAAGTGCCCACTATTATAAAATTTAAGACCACTATTTGGTGAAGTTTTGTTCCATGTCTTAACGGTCTAAATGTTTTAGGCAAAGATGGATGAAAGAGGAGACCTGGAAAACCCCAAGTCTTGGCCAAGATTTATATTACGGGTAGACGGTCATATGTCCGGCTTTTTGACTACTGGGAAGAGGACGCGACTTGCAATCCTCAGTAGTTCCCTGAAAGTATGGATTCTCTTAAAGGTACCTTCGATCGAATCCTTCAGCATACTCGTTTTAGCCAGAAGTTTGCATTGATGAGACTGTATCATGTTATTTGTAGGTTGCTAGACATTTTGTGAGAGGAACATTTGAGGTTAAACCATTTATAGAAGAGAAGACAACAAACGAAAGACAGCATCAAGTCGCCATTTCACTACTCAAGAAAGCTGACGCCATAGCAAACTCCTCGGGCAAGAAGAAGCTCACTCTTATTCCAATTAAGAAGGATAAGACCAGCAGTAAACATAGACGATGACTATATTTCGTATCACTTTTGTTAGATGTCTCAAGCTCCTTTTTTCTTGCTTTATCTCCTCTCTGGAATAGACCAAAGCTCCTTTTTTTCTTATCTTCTCTGTCGATGTGCATTGCATCTATGAAATCAGTCTTTTGTTACAGCTAAATCAATTATGAATAAACAAGTTCTCATCAAACACAAGACAAAAAAGCTACACCAAAATTTTCCCCATTATCTTCGACTAAGACAAAAGACTACAAACGAAAACCACATGTTAAGACCACTTCTTACACACCAATGTCAATGCACCAATGAAGAACACAATCACACCTTATTAGCATATTCATTAGCATCGGCATTTTCCAATTCGTCTATTATCTTAATCTTCTCACCTCAATCTTCTTCCACATTCTTTGCCACAATTTGAATAAGCTTCAAATCCTCCATCATCTTATTTTAGAATTCATTAACATGTTTTACCAATTTCCTGCGCTTTCCGTCAACCAACTCTATCTCTTCTATCAATGATCAATCCACCCACTTGAACTAATGGTCTTCATTTTTCTCTACATTGTGACATCATTATAGAGTTGTGACAACTTATATAAATAAGAAATGGTTTATATTTGAATTCTGGTTTAGTTAAATATCTATTTTCGGTTTAGTTTTGTAATATTGGTTTGCTTGTAAACCAATTTGCATTATGACTATATGTAAATGATATTCATTTCCTGAAAAAATATATGAGTATTATCACTAAAAGAATCTTTCTCTCTCTCTTTCTCTGCTCATCATCTTCTTCATTATCCACCTGATAATTAGTTTACCAAAGTGATTTTCTTATATGATTCATCTCTTGAGCTTCTTATTCATTAACCGCTTCGGGATCAATGGATTCCTTGAAGTTAATACTTATCATAACATATCATGTCTCATTGGTATCAGAGCACTTCGTTTCCATGGCAGATGGGACCAGAAACTAGTCGATACTAGATGTGAACAAGAAACTTGACGATGTTAACCAACGGATAGAAGGAATTGAGTCCTCAATCTCAACCAGAGTCAACAAGCTGGAAACATCATTTTCAAGTGAGTGTGGCAAGCTCGTCGAATCTGTGCAGCATATGCAATCGATGATGACATAAGCTTTTTCTCGAGACGGTGACCCTGGTAAGAAACACATGGACCCAGATAATCCATCAGCATCAAGTAATAAACCTCTGGATCCCACTGGGTGAGGATCCAGCCATTTTATTGCAAGTGAGTCTGGGTATGTGATTCATAATCAACATCAGGATCATGGTTCTCCTAATGCTAACGGTCGCGATTCAATAGAATCAACTTTCCATTTTTGATGGAACGATTCTCAAGGAGTGGTTATACAAATGTGAGAAGTTTTGGCTATTGGATGGAACTCCAACTAAGCAGAAAATCATGTATGCATCTATGCACTTTGAGGGGAAAGCTTTAGAATGGCACTGCAATTACACGAGTACAATGCACGGCGGTTCGTCGAGCTAGCTAGTGTACTTAGCAGCGGTGGTTAATATATTTCCTGGATTGTACCTTGGTCTATTCATTCATCCTTGGCCCTTGCTCTTTTCATGGACATTAAGAGATCTTGTGATCCGGATTTACGCATCTTAGGCAGGCGTCTAATGCCTTCCAACATATTCCTCCATGCGTTCTACCGCATGTTCTCCACTCCGTGCGTTTACCCATCCTTTGACCAGCATCATCGGACTTTCCTTTCTTGTTCCGGTTTAATTTTTCCCAGCCGGCTTAGCCTGACTCTTAGCCCGAGCCAGTTTTTTCTCTTCCTCAAGAACTGATTCCATCATCGCAGCCCTTTCCACCAGTTCAGACACTAAGCTAAAGGTGTGAACTGAGAAATGAATGCAAAGTTCCACCCTAAGCATGCGAATGAACCGACGTAATCGAGTCTGCTCATCTTCCAGCTCTCTTCCCACATATCTCCTAATGCGATTAAATTCTTCCTCATATTCCCGGACAGTCTCTCCGCTCTGAACCAAGTCCAGAAAAGCTCCTTCTATCCTATCCCAAGCTTTTGCCGAGAAGTACTTGCGGTTTAATTCTGCATCAAAGTCCGCAAAGGTGATCTCTTTCTCATCCATGCGCTTCTCCACAGCCAACCACCAATTATGCGCATCCCCTTCCAGGAAGTGGACCGCTATTTCCTTCTGATAGTCAGAAGGACACTGAGTATACTGAATTTCCTTATCAGTCTACCCTTCCATTCATCCGCTTCAATCGGATTCGCACTTCCCTGGAAGTGCTTAGTTCCCAACTTTGAGACGTGTTCCAGTACGCTCAAGTAATCTACCTTTTCCCTCCTCTTTGAGGACTTAGGAGCGGCTATCTCCATCACTCCATTCATATCACCATGCACAACCGCACCTATTGGAATCACAGTAGAGATTCATCCTGAGGATCCAACAGGTTCTGCAGTCTGTGGTAATGACTGGCCCAACTACTCCAACTTTGCAGCCATTGCTTGCAAAGCCTCCCAAATCACTTGGGTTGTTGGAGCATCCGGGCGGTTTACTTCAAACGCATCTTTCGAGTTCTGTTTTTCCGTGGTTGAAGTCCCAACAACTTCCTCATTATCTCCCATGACCTTATCATGATCTTTCTCCCGGTTACCCACAATATGAGTTCCCATAGTCTGGTTCCCGGTTACAGGACCGACCGGGCTAGTTTTCTCCACGCATGTCACAACCTGACTTGGATCCACATGCCTATCTTTCTTGATTTTCCCATTCTTATGACTCTTTGCGGAAAATAAAATTTCGATTAATCCAACTTTTCATTTCTCTTCCTGCAAGAAAGCAAACAGATTCGCGAGACTTGCAGCCGGCCGAGTGGTATACCCCATAACCCGACACTTACTTGTCCTAAGATCAAGCATCCTCTGGTACCAAATTGAAACACCCCATTTCGGACACTAAGTTTGCAGACGGCCGTTTCACACCCAAACCACTATGTGATTCAAGCCAATCAGTCTGTTTTTTAAGCCTTAGTCGTTTTTATGTCAATATTCATGTGAGATTCGATTATTTTATTAAGCCTTAGGTAATTCAGAGACTAAATGATGCACTAGAAGAAAATAGTGATTTTTATTAATATAAACAGGATTTAATACAACTTGTTCATTTTCGCTATAAAATCTTTGACAAGCAAATACATATTGATCCTATAACTACCCAGTCTGTACACCACTCTTTCTTCCGGCCTTCAGTCTCGCGCTAAACCACATCCTTCCAGAAATTCCCTTTACTCCCTAAAACAGAAAGAGGCATAAGTAATCCAACAATTACTTAGTGAGGCAATTTATATTGTCGTAATCGTTTAAGTTTAATTTGATTCAGTTTAATTACTCAATTTTCGGATATCAAAACAGTCCATTGATCCAACCAAGGTTCTTGGCAGGACTGGGTAACTTCTGGCGGAATCATCTGTTCTCCAGACAACTCGTCCCATCCGCTTCACCTTGAGTTCGGCCCAACAGACTATCCCAAAACACACATCTTTCAGTTGTTCTATCAGTTTTCGGTATAAGTGACCATGCAGAGATATTGAATGTGCATGACCAATCGCACAGATCTTCACTCACAGACTTAGCCGTTTAGAGTGACAGATTCGCCGTATTGGCTAAGAGATGGAGTCGTGGCCGAAGCCACAGTCCGATTGCACTCATTTTAGTCTTAATCGGTGAATTCTGCACCGAACTCTCCATTTTCCCACTCATATTGACTAGACTCACGATCTGCCTGTCCGTTTTTCGATTACGCCTAACTTTGATCCTTAGTCTGCATCAATTCCTTAGTCATTTTTTAGATTTTCTAGTGTGCGCGTCTATATGTGCGGAATTGAGCCCAAGGCACTCTATTTATAGAATTTGGCTCAAAACCGTCCAAAAACACCAAGAAAACTCGTGCCTTTTCGAACATACATGATTTTCCCAAACTAGTGCGAGTTGGCATAACTGCCAACTGCCCAACTAGTGTCCAGTTCACTTAGCTGGACCCACTGGCTTGAACTAGCTTGAGCTGGACTGAACTGGACTGAGCTAAGCTGAGCTACAATCCAGCTAATCCAGTTGCCTTAGCTCAATACTTCTGCTTTCTCTAGCTAGACCCGAGCCAATGAGCTAGCCCGCGATCCTTACTTAGCCATTTGAACATTTTATGTTTCATGGCTAAGTCCGACATTCGAATTCCCACATTCCAAGCCAAATTTCCTTAGCCAAAACCTAAGGCTAAGTTTTGGCTTGGACCATCGAACCTTAGGAAGTTCGGGGATGCTATAGTAGTACTCATAATTTTTTGGATCTTCGTGTGGCTAAAGAGTTGGACTGTCTGCTGGAGAAAGTTACACCCATGTCAGTAGCTGCAGCAAATGGGAACAATATGATCTATGAGTTCAAGTATACCAGCTTTACTTGGTCAGTTCAGGGGTATACCTTTTCCATAGAGATAAGAACTTTACCTTTGGACTACTGTGATTTAGTTCTTAGTGTACAATGGTTATCCCCCCTTGTGTCCAATCCTTTGGGACTTTGCATCAATTGAGAACATCCCCTGAAGATGTTTATAAAACTGCCTTCAAGACACACTCGGACCACTTTGAATATTTGGTTATGCCTTTTGGCCTCACCAACACCCCTTGCACCTTTCAAAGCCTCATGAATCACGTTTTTCAAGATATATAAAAAAAAAATTACTGGTATTCTTTGATGACATTTTAGTCTACAGCCGCGATTGGGAAGAACATATAAGTCACTTGCAAATGGTCTTTTCCACTTTAAGGCAGCATAGAGTTTGTCTCAAGCCATATGAATGTAAATTGGTGCCACTACTATTGTGTATCTTGGTCATCTCATCTCTGCTGCTGGGGTGAGTAATGATCCCTCTAAGATTCAGGTTGTCAACAACTGGCCTACTCCTAAGAATCAAAAACAGTTGAGAAGCTTGTTGGGGTTAGCAAACTACTACACGAGGTTTATCAAATCATACAGCATCATTGCTAGACCATTCACTAACTTATTGAAGAAAGATGGGTTATGTTGGGACTCTGAGGCTTCTGCTTCTTTCGCAACATTAAAATCAGCCTTGACTTCTGCTCCTGTCTTGGGATTATCTTATTTTTATTCCACATTTGTTGTGGAAACAAACGCTTCCAATATAGGTATTGGCACTGTTTTAATGCAGAATAACTATTCGCTTTGCTACATAAGTCTTGTTTTGGGTCCAAGACATCAAGCATTATATGTGTATGAGAAAGAACTTATGGTTGTGGTTCATGCGGTACAGGCTTGGAGTGCTTACCTTTCTCACAGTCATTTCATCATCAAAACTGACCAAAAAAGTCTCAAGTACCTGACTGATTAGAAAATCCATACACCATTTTAGCATATGTGGATTTCAAAGCTCATGGGACATTCTTTTACAGCGGAATACAAGCAAGGCAAGGAAAATTATGCTGCAGACACCTTGTCCCGTGTCTCTGGTTCTAAAATCCTGCACATCACAATCTCTCATGCCCACCAAGACTTCTATGACTCGTTGCAACTCCTCTGGCAGACTGATCCACACTTGAGTAAGATCATCTCTGACACCAAGTCTGATCCTAAGTCTCATCCCTTTTATTCTTTCACTAACAATGAATTGAAGCAAAACAGTAAGCTTGTTGTTGGTAATGACTATGATCTTAAACTTCATGATTCCGCTATAGGTGGCCATTCAGGACATGATGTTACAGCTCAAAGGATAATATCTTTATTCTTTTGGCCAAGAATGTTGCTGGAGATACAACAATATGTACGCAACTGTCATATCTGTCAGAAGAAAAAATATGATCAGTCTACCAAACCAGGTTTACTCAATCCTTTACTTATTCCTGCTGATGTTTGGGAATCAGTTAGTATGGATTTCATTGAGGGTCTTCCTCCCTCTTTTGGTAAACACTGTATTCCGGTTGTGGTGGACAGGCTGAGCAAGAGTGTACACTTTCTAGCCTTGTCTCATCCCTACATAACCATTGTGGTTGCTCAAGCCTACCTTGACCAGGTTTTTAAAATACATGGGTTGCCAAAAGACATAGTCTCTGATCGTGATCCAACATTCATCAGCGATGTTTGGAAAGAACTCTTCCGGGTCAATGATGTTTCTCTGAATTACTCAACAACATACCACCCCCAATCGGATGGTCAGACAGAGATTACCAACAGGACACTCGAGACTTACTTGTGTTGTATAACCAGTGATTCTCCTAAGTCCGGGTCCAAGTGGTTACAACTAGATGAATAGTGGTACAATACCACGTTCCATAGTTCCGTCCACTGCACACCATATGAGATGGTTTATGGTCAACCACCACCAACTCACCTACCTTATCTCCCGGGTGAGAGTTCTTCCACTTTGGTAGATCGTAGCTTACAAAAGAGGGAA
The DNA here is from genome assembly GCA_900406425.1 of Iberis pinnata. Taxonomy (NCBI): domain Eukaryota; kingdom Viridiplantae; phylum Streptophyta; class Magnoliopsida; order Brassicales; family Brassicaceae; genus Iberis; species Iberis pinnata. The sequence continues at coordinate 19,054 of OVBE01003383.1, forward strand.
GCTGCCATAAATAAGCTGAAGTTTATATGCTGACAGCTCAGAACAAAATGAAACAATATGCAGATGCTCATGGGTCTTCCCGAGAAATCAATATTGGTGATCATGTCTATCTCAAACTTCAGCCATACAAGCAGCATTCCCTGAAGAATCACCAAACCCCTCATAAGTTATCCCCACGCTACTATGGCCCTTACTGTGTGATTGATAAAATTGGTTTTTGCGCCTATAAGCTCTAACTACCTTCTCATTTTGCTATTCATGATGTATTTCATGTTAGCCAACTCAAATTGTGTCCTAACCACGACACATCTTCTCTTGCTCTTCCCCATTTTCTTTGGGACATAGGTTCAAATAAGGAACCAGATTATATAGTTAAGCTAATGGGATTTTAAATCGGTTTAGTGTTACATCGCACCTAGAAATCACAATTAGGAAAAATTAATTGCGCAAATGACATTAAACACTTGAGATAGATTTGTTAATAGTAAATCAATATAGGAAACAAACTTTGGAGAGGAATAATAAGGGCTTAGTAAAGTCTTCCCTTGGTAAATTCATAATTTCTAATCTTTTTTTTTTAACTCAATAAAACCATTTCAATTAACCGATAACACTGTTTGGTTAAATGACCTTCATTATAGATTTCAACCAGTCAAGAATAACATTAAACAACTGAAAATTAAAAGGAGAAAGATTAAGTCCATAAGTCCATAATTTCTAATCTTATGCTACTTTTTGAAGCTAGAAGCTTTTAAAACGAGGGAAAAAGATTAAGAACTATAAAAAAAAACCCAAAATTATGCAACATGAACATTAATCGAATTAGTAAACAAGAGCCTTAGATCCTAGAGATATTGGAGAAAAAAATACATAAAAGACATATCACCAGTTTCTTCTGTAAACTTAGATCCTATCGATATCCTCATCCTCAAACTCAACATAGTCATCAGCTGCATTATCATCATCCTCATCAAGATCACCAACGATTCCTTCATTGAGACGTGTATTCTCTGGAAGCTCACCATATGCCTTAAGAAGCCTAGCCTCATCAGACATGTACTTGAGGATGACATCAGCTTTGTCATCTTGATAGTCCCTAAGCCCAACAAGTATGATATCACCTGCTGCTATCCAAACCTTCTTGTGCATCTTTCCGCGGATATGACAAAGACGTTTAGTGCCATCGATGCACATAGCTTCACATCTTCCATTGCCAAGCATACGAAGGACTTGGGCATATTCTTGTCCATCTTCTTTGAATATAAGCTCTCTCTTCTCATCATCAGCTTCGTTCTTTCCTCTTTTCCTGTTCTTCCCTCCCTTTCCTTTGTTCTTAGGCATGGTCTCTACCAATCATACACATAATTCAGCTCAAGGAAAACCAAAGCATACAAGGAAACAAATAGGATACAATAACAATCTAATACGAAAATTAAACAGTAACAAGATACGAAGCTGATACAATACATATTCCTCACTCACCTAATACTCTAACCTAAACCAGAAACGTTAGCTAATCCTAAAGGAATTGCAGATGCTAATCCATAGAAAAACAAATTTTTCGGTCAACAATTTGTAGTAAAGAAGATGGATCGGCGATACAAACCTTAATCGCCGCCTCAGGAAACCCTAAATCTAAAGCTGAGAAACGAACTGGACAAAAATTGAACGCGAGTGCTCAATTCGATGTGATAAGATTCAGAAACCGACTTTTCTCTTTTCAATTCGGATCTTAATAACGTATGGTTTGTTCAGACCGGTTCGGTTTGGCTGATTCTGATTTAGGAAGAAACGGGTCCATAGTTTATCAATTTTGGTTCCGGTTCTGTTTTAGGTATCAAATGGCTAGTGTAAAAACTAAGATCAAACTTAAGTGGTGATGGGTATGTGTTGTTGATTTATATTTGTTTGCTGTAGAAAAGTTGCTGTAGGAATTATTGATGTACCTTTTATTTTCTAATTATAGGATTTTGGCTATAGAAATCTTGGTTGTAGGTTTTGAAAATAAAATTATGAGTGACAAATATCAGTATTATAGGTTTTTTTACTCTACAGAGCCAAAAAATAGTCAAATCTTAAATGCAAGTGTTCTGGATTTTTTGCTTCACATAGCCAAAAAATAAACAAAATGAAATATATTGCTTTAGAAATCAAAAATCTCTACAAATCTTGATTAGTGAAAACTTAATGCTTTAGAAATCAATATGGTTATGCGTAGATTCTAAAGCACTTACCAATCACCACCATAAACTTGTTAAATAGGATAATGATTATTTGTAGATTTAATATTATTAAAATCAATTACTCCGTGAAGAAGTTTGATCCACCGCCTCTTAAACACTATATATAATGAGTTTATGTCATTTCTAAAAAACAGCTAGAAGAAAGATAAGAAATAAAGTGAAAGTGATTTACACAACACTTCTCTCATTCTCATATACATATACGATTATACATTACAATTATATATACTTATAATTATATAAGAAACAATTACACTATGATACACCTAATTTTAAACTATTTACACAAAAGTGAATTTTTTTGTTTTTGGTGGACTTTCAATTCCATCAATTACCATTTAGCCCTTAAAAGGAAGAGAAAAAAAAAGAATAGTATTAATGTGATGTTTTTATTTTCCATCTTCAATCTTTAAAATTAATTAGTTGATAATATATATATTTTCTAAATAAAAATTATATCAAAAATTATATTTTATGTACTCTAAAAACATACATTTATTTGTTTTTATTTGGACACAAAACAAAATTCAAGTTTCATGACGTCTATGTACACGACGCTTTTTGTACACGACGCTTTGTGTACATGACGCTTTGTGTACGTGACACTAATTATTCAGAGTACACAAGTATGATGCAGTCTATGTACAACATCGTGTATCATGTAACATGTGTATAGCGTCATGTACACAATGATGTGTACATGATATTTGTGTACATCTTGCTAATTATTAAATGTACAAAATGATAGTGCAAACTATGTACAATGTTGTGTACAATGCTATATAATTATTAGATGTACACAATGATGATGCAGTCTATGTACAATGTCGTCTATCATGCCACATGTATATACTATCGCGTACACAATTGATGTGTACATGATGCTTATGTACATCATGTTAATGATTAGATGTACACAATGATAATGCAGTCGTACACAATGATACTGCAGTTTATGTACAATGTTATGTACAATGGACGTATAATTATTAGATGTACATGATGCAGTCTATGTACAACATCGTGTATCATGCAACATATATCATGCTAATGATTAGATGTACACATTTAATAATTAGCATGATGTACACAAACACTGTGTACTGAACATTGTGTATGTAACGCTCTACACATGTTGCATGATACGTAAAATTGTATATACAAACATCATGTACAGAACATTATGTACGTAACGTTGTACACATGTTGCATGATACGCGAGATTGTACACATAAACATCATGTACATGACGTTATACACATGTTGAATGATAAACGATATTGTACACAAACTGAATAATCTGTGTACATCGAATAACTAGCTAATGTACACAGAGTGTCGTGTACACAGACGTCATGAAACTTTTCTCGGGCTAAGTCCCTTTAATCATTATAAGGGTTATGCTCCTCGGCCATAAAATAAACCAGGCCATGTCTCGTTGATCACTGTAGGGGTGATGCCTCTGATCATAAAAATTTGTGGGCTATGTCCCCTTGATCGTTATACGGGTTATGCCTTTCGATCATAACCGGATGATGTTCCATTGATTATTATAGGGGCGCTGCCCCTTGATCATAAATATTTGCGGGCTATGTCCCCTTGATCATTACAGAGGTTGGACCCCTCGATCACAAAACAAAATATATATCTTAGATTTGTTAAAAGGCGATACCTTCTCGATCATAAAATTAAATGATATATCTTCCGGACGATTGAAAGGCTATACCTCTCCATCCTATGGATGGCAATGCTTCCTACACAATCATCTGGTGGCACATGCCCCAAATGATTATTTTAAATTATTTTTTAATTTATGCACTTAAATTATGCATTTAATTTATGCCTTTATATTTATGCATTTAAATTATGAATTTAAGTTATACCTTAAATTTATGTTTTTAAATTTATGCCTTAAATCGATATTGAGTAGGGAACATATTTTTGAAAAGCTGAAATGATTAAAAAGAGCTGAAGTGCTCATAAAGGAGACAATGCAAAAATAAATGGAAAAGTCTAGATGAGCTAGACTTTCGACTTCCAAAGGCATTAAGTTCAAAATTATTGACGCTTTGCATTCTTCAAAGTCTCAAAGAAACTCGTGAAGTTTCAGAAAAACAATCGTCTCAATTTTATCATACGAGACGATAAATGAATGTGGTATTAATTTTAACCACGAATTGAGAAATGCATGTTAGATTATTTATAATGCGATAAGAAAATGACAAAAAATATTTATGTTAGTAAACATGAAGTTTACTAATTACTAAAGTCATAATAAAACCGGTTAAGCCATCCGGGTTACACAATGAATTATAAATCATTGAAAACATAAGTTTATGCATAATCTTTCATTTATTTTGTTTAAATTATTTAATTTTATTTAAAATTTATTCAAATTATATTTGAAATTATTTTAATTTATAAGTTATATATGGAGTTGATGGTAATGCCTCCTCTTTGATTTTAAAGTAAGGCTATGTCTTATGAATCACATGGTCTTTGATCTATTCACCATTTTTGGATAAATAAGCTCATTACAAATATAATGATTTTGATTTCTTTAATCTATCCTCATATCAAGCCCTAAATATAACCGACTCAGAAATGAGAATCGGTCGATGAATAGGCATGTTAAGCCATCATCCAAAGAAAGAGTTTTTCGAATCCCAGTTCAAATAATTAAAGGATCTTAAATGTAAACACATAACCAAAAATTAGTTATGGGGTTGATCCTAAAATGGGATTCAGTTCAAAATGAATAGACTTGAATAGTTATCATCCCGATGGGAGATTTAAAGAATCTCATATATCAACAATTAGTTATAGTTTTGCATAGTTCACCTCCCAAAGTTTATACTTTGGTGAGATTACGTGTCAAAATTTATTGCTTATTACATGTCGACTGAGATAAAATGGAACATTTAGAAAATTATGTTCACACTTAATATGAGCTTGTTAAACCATTAGTAAAGCAATCTAAAGAATTGCAAAACTATTTATGGTGATATATCCATGTATTTTTCATGGAACATGCATATTTGCATGTAAAAATGAGATATATAAATATCCTAGAAGGATATAAAGGATATAAAGCCATCAATGAGTGATGTGCTTATTGCAAGATTTTTTATAAAAAGATTATACTAGAAAGAATAATTGAATAGTTTGGATCTTGAACAAATAAGTATGAGCTTAAAGTTCAGAAGTTCAAAGGATCACTATTCATAATATCTTGTAAAATAAATGCTAAAGAGCATTTATAAATACATCCAATTGATGAAATTTGAGTAAATGAATAATCAATATAGATTCTCATTTAAATATATATGAACGTGAAGTTCATAGGATAATTTATCTCAAAATTCCAACTGAATATGCTCCAATAAAATATGTCTTTAGAAAATGACATATTAAGTCAATGACACGAAGATTACGTGATAGAGTATTTTGATTCAAAATATAAAGAAAACCTCAAAAAGAGAATGAGCAATTTTTATTGAAATGATGATTAAAAACTCTTTGAAGAGGAGTATACCGTAGACATGGTTAATAATAAAATCAAGTACTTGAATAAAATCATTGATGAAGGATAAGAGATCTCGATTAACCATGTCATTACGAAAAATATGGAACCAAAGAAATACAAAAGTAATTGTCGACAATATAAACTGACATAGAGCACAATGTTATAAATATAAAGAGGATCATGAATCTCCGCTCCAAAGATGAGCGTAGGAAATATAATATTGGCCAATAAATAAAAGAGGTAGCCAAGTCTATAGTACACTCATTATAAAAACGAGAAAATTTTGGACAAAAGGTCCGAGCATCAAAAGGATATTAATATATATATATATATATATATATATATATATATATATATATATANTATATATATATAACAAACTTGTGTGTCGCACAAGATTTTATAAATACCCAATAAAGTATATATATATATATGCTCTATAAAAGACTTGAATTGCTCCTCACAAGAAAAAGCCCGAAGTACTTAATCTATAAAAAATTAATGATATCATATAATGTTCTCGAGAACTACTAATATATATATATATAATAATAATAATAATAAATTAGATGATTTATAGATCATCTAAACTCTTAAAGAGATACTTTGGAATACTTAAGAAAGATAAAGATGTCTTCATATATTCCAAATAAACATCTAAATGAGATGTTATATTATATAAGAATTTTCGAAAAGAATATATATTGGGTATACATCACAAAGTATCATTAGATACCTTGAACCACAAACTGGTAATATACTTACAGCATGTTTTGTCGATTACCATTTTAATGAAGATGAATTTCCAGTGTAAGGGGGAGAAATTAAACAAGAGCTAAAGTTACATGGTTTACACCATCTTTAGCATATCTTGATCCTCCTATAAAAAATGCGAAATAGAAGTACAAAAAATTGTACATCTTCATAATTTGACAAATCAATTACCAGATGCATTCATAGATATACATAGAATGACAAAATCATATATACCTGTTGTTAATGCCCCATCAAGAGTTATTTGTCCTAAAGGACAAACCGATGGGAGCAAAACCTAAGGTTTAGTTAAAGAGGGAGAGGCTAATGGGCTCTAAATATAAAACCCCAAAACCAAATGTCTAGAAGACATAAATGAAAAGGTTCAACAAGAACCATGTAAAGAAATTCGTCAAGAAGCGAACATAATATAGAAAAGTATGAGATTTCCATTAAATATGTCCTAACTAAGTAATATTCCTTAGTAATATTCCTTAAAACATTAAAAGTGTTTATAATATATTATTGTGAATTACTTAATTGTTTCGATTTGGTAACAATATAAGATATCAAGCCTAACTAATAGTCAAGAACTAAGTAATATTCCTTATCTATACTATTTAACATATTCGACTATAATTATGTGTTTAGTTATATTTTTGAATTAAAGTTGGTAACAATATAAGATATGAATCTTAACTATATTTTTGAACTAAGTATTATTCCTTGTCTTAACTATTAAAAAATATAATAAATAGGTAAACTATTAAATTAAAGAATAATTTTATGGGATTTATCGAATAAAGGAGGTAACAATATAAGATCAGAATCTTAACTAAATTTTTGAACTAAGTAATATTCCTTATCTATACTATTTAAAATATTCGACTATAATTATGACAAAAAATCTAATAATATATTTAAATTATTCTCTACAAATAGGTAAACTATTAAATTAAAGAATAATTTTATGGGATTTATCGAATAAAAGGAGGTAACAATATAAGATCAGAATCTTAACTATATTTTTGAACTAAGTAATATTTCTTATCAATACTATTTAAAATATTCGACTATAATTATGACAAAAAATCTAATAATATNTTAACTATATTTTTGAACTAAGTAATATTCCTTATCTATACTATTTAAAATATTCGATTATAATTATGAAAAAAATCTAATAGTATATCTAAATTATTCTCTACAATATTTGAAGAATTTAGTATATATATCTCCTAATATAAGACACATTAATCGTTCATGCTCTCACAATTCTTCAAAAATTTACTCGATCGTGAAAAGTATTTAANGTTGGTGTATTAAAGTGAGGGTTCTCCATAGTTGGACACAAGATAACACAAGATCTCTTGAATTGATATTGTGTGATGAAGAGGTACGTTTTCTAAATATACAAATATTTGACTAAAATATCAGGTTTTACGAGTGTTATAATACTAACGAATTTTAT